>PVKH010046640.1:0-10378 GCA_004027955.1 Chaetophractus vellerosus | reverse complement strand
TGCAAGACAAGGCCAGAGCCAGGCCCTCAAGCCTTCCCATCCACCTGGGAGAGGGCCGCACCCCACCAGCCTCAAGAGAAGCTTGCACAAGGAATGAAAAGACCTCCCAGCGTATCTGGCCTTCCCATCAGCACCCAGATTTTAATAATCCTCCTTTGTGTTCATTGATTGTGCTTCTCTGAGACAACATACTTTAGGATCAGGTTTTGTTTTTTGTTTTTTTTAGCAGGTACCGGAGATTGAACCCAGGACCTAGTACATGGGAAACAGGCGCTCAACCGCTTGAGCTACATCTGCTCCCCATGGTTTTTTCCTTTGATGATTCTGTTTTTAGGATGTACTGGGGATTGAACCCAGGACCTAGTACATGGGAAGTAGGCACTCAACCACTTGAGCTACATCTGCTCCCTGAGGATCAGGTTTTAATTTTAGGCTGGCCTGATCTTTCTCTGACCAAGAACTGGCCGTGGATGGCTTGTGCCCTCTGAGTGCTCAAGGACAAGTGCTCTGCTTCCAACCCTCCCACCTCCTGTCCAAGTAATTGTCTTCCCCAACTAATTGACCAAAGGGCCAAAACCTTGCCAGGGCTTGGGATGAATTCCTAATTCCGGGGCCTAACTGCAAGATCAAGGACTGGAAGTCTTGGCAGTCAAGAAATAAAGATGCTATTAGGCAGAGCTGATTATGACGCAGGGAGGTTCCTGGGGACAAAGGAAGGCTGGGCAGGAGTGAGGGCTTTGGGCACAGCTGAGAGCCATTAACCTTAGCAGATCATCAGTCTACATAAAAACCCAGAGGCTCTGTTGCCAAGGTTTTCCAGGTTAGGAGATCATTTCAAAATAAATCTTTACAGAAGGAAAAAAGTAATTGTGTCTATGACATCTGTTCAGCCATATTTATACCTGCACACTAAAGCCAGGCAACCTCGGTTTTAATGTTTGTGGTTTTTACTCTATTTGAGCTATTCAAGTTCTGTTACGTGGAATCTGATTTTGCTGAGGCACAAGACTGAAAAAATATGAGGGCTTCAGGGCAAGATGTGGAAGCAGCACACTTAGCTAGGTGAGCACCCATTCCCCTCCCAGGCAGCGTGCTTGGAACTTTCAGGAGCTGTTGCATGTAATTCTCAAAGCAAGGCTGGGAGGTAGCTATTACCATCCCCTGTTGGAGGCCAGGAGAGGTAAAGGTCATTTCAGAGATGCATTTCAAAGCCTCTGCTTATCAGATCTTTGAGCCCCTGAGTCTCAGTAACCACCACAAGGATGGGGAGGATAAGCCCTCAGTCACCCTAAGGGACGAAAGAGAACCAGATTGATATAGTAAAGTATTCACACACACAGACCATAAATCTATACTGTATTTTAGTTTTTAGGCATAGAACAAATGGCATCTTTGCCTAATTATTGTTATATATTGAATTAAATTGAAAACCGGGAAGCTGAAAAGTTCATCTCAAGGAAGAGAAAAAATTTTTTAAATTGTTGGAAATGTGAGAAAGTAAACATTTTTTTAAAAATTGATTTCAGGGGAGGTAGGGCTCACTTTTTTGAATGCTAATAAAGTGTCATCAGGGGAAGCTAGGGTTTTATTCATTTTAACTATGGTAGAATTTCTACAGTGAAAAGTCAGATTCTTCTCTTGTAAATTCTAATTTCATTCTCTAAATATGTGTTCTGAACATTCTAGTTTTTCTTACATGGTCACAGCTGGACTGAAATCCCACATTTACCGGATACATGTTGGGACTTCACACCTGTGCTGCAAGGCACTCCCCCAGGGGGTTATTCCATAGAAACAGTAGAAAAGAAAGGAGGTGCCTTGGGCAGCAACATAATTTGTCTCTGGCTCCCTCTTCCTCCCTGAGTTGATGAAGCCCTGTGGCACCAAGAGAAAGTCAAACATGAACAACTTGAGTCGCTTTTGCACTTTGGGGTTGTTTTTCACGTATGTGGTTTTTTCACCAGTGTTGCTATTATAGGAAGAAAGACAACTCAAGCATTGTTTCGTATTCACTCATCTGTGTGGGTGACATTTGGGTTTTGGCTCATATCTGCATATCTTGTATGCACGGAGGTTTTTTTTTAGTAAACAGTTCCATTACTTAGCTGTTCTTATAACTCTGAAAACCCAACTGAACTATAATTAAACTTTGACTCGGTGACAGTGCAAATAGGGCTATGATTCTTTTGGTTTTTTTCTCCTTTTAATCCATGGTTGATGTAACTAGGCTTAGAGAATTTTCAGAGACAAGAGATGAGTACTGATATAAGAACTAAAAATAATTTTTTAGTAAGTTCTATTATAAATGGGATATCTTTTGGAAGAATATTAGAAACCTGCATTTATTGTTACCTTGGAATTGTTTCTAGATGTTCTTATATCTTTCTTCCCAAGTAAGATTATTTCTTTCTCAGCATAGAGACTTTTCCTTGTTTATCTCTTATAGCACCAGGCTAGTGCTAAGCAGAGAGTAGGTGCTTAACGGGTACTTGTTGAATGGTTACCTCTGTGTGTGTGTGTGTGTGTGTGTGTGTGTGTGATTTTTCTCATTTTCAGTGCCTGATGACTTTTCTGTATGTAATAGGTGTTCGAGATGGACATCTCTAAACAGTTACAAGCTTATGAAGTTGAATACCATGTACTTCAAGAAGAACTTATTGATTCCTCTCCTCTCAGTGACAACCAAAGAATGGATAAATTAGAGAAAACCAACAGCAGCTTACGCAAACAGAACCTTGACCTCCTTGAACAATTGCAGGTAGAGAATGTTTATAAAGCAGTTTCCTGAACCACAAGTATATAGTCATTCATTAACTCACCATAGGCACCGGCAGACTGGGTTTTTCCCGTGACCGCAGGACCTTCCTCACCGTGATCTGTTTATAGTTGGGATCAAAGGCATCCCAGGAGAATTGGTCATTTTTATTAAAGAGCAGACAGATTATCCTGTGCTAAGGTCAGACAGTCCTGGAGCTTTCTGAAAGGGTCTCTCTACATTTGGCCTTCCGGAGAAAGGCCCAGAGATAAGCTTGGTTTCAGATGAGCTTGTGGCACTAATTAGCTAAATGCCAGCAACTGTGCTTTCAATGATGACCAGAGAATCAGAGTCTTTAATTTCCATGAGCAAAACCAGACAGTTCCATGGAGGGATAAAAAGGAGAAAAGTGAAACTGAAATCTACCTAACAAAATAAACCAGAGCATGGAGTCATTATTTTTGAGTTCTTGGAGCAAATATAAAGATTTGATAAGTGAAGGGCACAGTTCTCCCCTCTAGAAGCTTCCATTTTAACATGTATAAATGTGAATGAGGACATACAGAAGGTGAATAAAGATGGGTGCACCAAAGGGAGGGTTGGAGCAAGCACTGAAGTGCAAGTCCAGAGACCAGGCTCTTGCCACACGCTCGTGTTGCCCCCACCCACGCTGCCACCCTGGGCAGACTGCTGCCCCTCTGTCCTGACTCCCTCATCTCTGTGACAGGGATGAAAAGAATGTCTAGCTGCTTAGTTTGGCTCCTTTTTCAGTCAATCAAATGGAGTAAAGTAACCAGTCTACTTTTTTAATGTGACAGATGGGTGGTAGTGCTATCAGTGTTTAAGGAATTGTTTTAGGACTTTTTTTTTTTTAAAGTTGCTGTGGGAAAAAATACTTACTTGTTTTTCCAAGTTTGTATTTTATAACATTCCTGGGCTTTCCCTGGAATAAGCTTTCTGTCCTAGTCTAAGTCTGTGATTTTTCTCCAAAGAAAGTTGCAGTTTTGCAGAGACACGAGCTTGGCAGCAATGTGAAAAAGACCAGCATTTGAGAGCCTGATAAATCAACCCTTGTCTAAAGTGCATTCCTCTCAGCAGGAATTTATCCCCATAGACTCTAGTAGATATTTGCTGTAGAGGAAGGAAGATAAAAGGCTTTCGAACTAACTACCAGCCAGTCACGTTCTGACATTCAGCTTCTATTTTTCCATAAGGTTGAGCTACCCAAACTGAAAACATGCCTGTATACAATTTCTCCAGGAAGTCTCTGCTCTAAAGTGAAGGGCTTTGGACCCAGAGAAGTCGCAAGGGGATTAAGAGCTTTGCCTGGACTGCGAGGCTGTGGGGTAGAGATGGTGATTTTAAATGGCCTCCAAACAAACAATCATGTCCCTGATCATAACACGATTTTTAGAGGCTGCCAAAGGATAGGTGTTAAATACAATACTGTGTGCAAAAGTATGAAAATTTTCCCATTGTGTAGCTTTGTTCTGTTCATATAGTTGTTGGGCATATGGAAGTCCCATTTATTTTCTTGTTAAACACTTACCAAATGTATTCTAGAAGCAGGAGACCTAACTGCTTAACCTGTTTTGTCCAGCAGCACACACAAGACTATTGCATAGACATGCTATGTGGGGCCAAGTAATCACACCACCTATATTTTTCATAGTAATCAACAACAAGTCATCGAGAGCCGACTGAGCTCGGTGCCCTGGGAGGCCAGACCCACATGAGGGATGAGGTGTGCTCCCTCCCACGAAAGAGTTTGTCTCCTTGAAAAGACCTGATCTTGTGCAGTGCAGTAAATAACCCTGTACAGCAGTTAATTGCAAGCTGTGTGGTATGCCTTGGAGTGCAGTAGAAGATTCTTCATGGAGATGAGGTGGACCCTGACCCAGGCTATGACAGTGGGTAGGATTTTGAGGATCAGAGAGTGTTGTTCAGCTCCTGAGAGATATGCACCAGTCCTGAGCACTCACTGCCTGGAAGCAGCAGCTAACAAACTTGGGATCACAAACTTTGTCCTTCTATTTCAGGTGTTTGGTAGCACAGCCAGAGCTAGACTTTGAATCATGAGTTGTCTGTCTGCCACAAATGTTGTCTTGTTTAAAAACAAAAAACAAAAACAAAAAACCTGTTTCCCTTGTTCTGAAAGTAAGAAAAAAAAATTGACGTACAATTTTTCCCACCTAGAATGAATGGGGAAATGTTAAAGAACTATACTGGATTAGCGAGAGAGAGCTGTACCTTACTGACTCAGTGACCTGAGCTCTCCAGAATGCAGCTCCCAGCTGAGGAATAGGCCAAAAAGGCCTCGGGGACATCAAAATAAGTGTTGGAGTTTCTACAGTGTACTCAGGCACCCCCAGCCTCAATGGAGCCAACTCAGTTGTTGCCGGGGAAGCTCGCCCTAGTGAATTAGAGTAGACAGGGACAATTGCTAGAGAGAAACATCTGGCAGATCTGTTTACCTGACATTGTGTGCTTGGTGCTGAGGAAGCAAACTAAGTGAGAGCCCCATTCCTCATCTGTAGGGGGAATAAGGATGCTGCTTATCTCCTTGGGTAGCAGGGATGGTTCAGTGAGACAGCACGTGCAAACCTCCTGGCAGAATGCCTGGGTGGAAATGCCCATGTCTCTTTTATTTTCCTTTTTTTTTTTTTAAGGAGGTACCAGAGATTGAACCCAGGACTTCGTACATGTGCTCAACCACTGAGCCACAACCACTCCCCAGTGAGAGCTGGCCCTTTTGTTTGGTTGGTTGGTTGGTTGGTTTTTTTTTCTAGGAGGTACTGGGGATTGAAACCAGGATCCTGCACATGGGAAGCAGGCGCTCAACCACTTGAGCTATATCCGCTCCCCTTGCCCACTTCTCTTGACCCAGCAATGTCTGTTACTTTGCGGAAGGCAGAGAATTTCCAACTAGAGAGCTTTTACTACTTGGACCTCCATGTAGGAACTATTTTGGCTATTTGTCAGTCTGAAATCAATTTGTACATGTCGATATGTATATTAGTCAAAATAGGCTAGGCTGGACTGCAGTAATAAATAAAGCTCCAAATCTCAGTGGCTTAGCACAAAAGAAGTCTTTTTCTCCCTGAAGCTCCACATCTTCCATGAAGCATCCTTTGGCCATATCAGGGTTCTCCATCCTGTGCTGGGTGAATCTGGGGATTCAGGTTCCCTCTATTGTGATGCCACTATCTCAACACGTGGCCTCCAAAGCAGAGAAAGGGATGCCGAAGGGTCTCAGACGGTGTTTGTAAGGACCTGGCCCAGCCTATCTGCAAGGGAATCTAGGAAATGTGGTCTTCCTTGTGTGGCCATGAAGAAGACCTGGCAATAAACACACAGAATTGTCTCTTCCAAACCTTATCTCCAAAGTGCTCCCAAGGCTGGACGGTGGAATGCACAGTGGATCTCTCTTATGCTATCACTGAGCAATTATATTCTCATTCTGTTTTTCTCCAGGTGGCAAATGGTAGGATCCAAAGCCTTGAAGCCACAGTTGAGAAGCTTCTGACCAGCGAAAGCAAGCTGAAACAGGCCACTCTCGCTCTAGAGCTGGAGCGGTCAGCCCTACTGCAGACGGTGGAGGAGCTTCACAGGCAGATTGCAGAGCTGAGCAGTGCAGAGCCTGACCTTGCCCAGTCCGGGCCCACGGGCGACTGACAGTTCAAGGGAGAGCGCTTCCCCAGAGCATCCCTCCAGAGGAGAGATTGCTGGACCATCCTAACACTGTCCAGGCCTTAATTGAGAGAGATAGAAGATGCTGGGGGAAGAGAAGGAAGCGTGAAGTGTGCTTCTCAGGGAGGAAACAGGCTTGCCAGCCTGAAAATTCGCAACTAAAACTTGGAATTCAAGGGGGCGAATGTTCCACTGTTTTTGTTGTTGTTTTAGATTCTAATTCGGCCCTTCGCTGGACCTGATAAATGTACTCATTAGATTTAGATGGCATGGACATGAATAAATGCACCTTTGTGTTTTCTTGTTTCTTTTTTCAGTACTGTGTTGTAAAGAACATTCATACTGCTATAGAATTTCAAAAGCCAGAAGGGATCAAGTGGCTCCTCTGGCAAAGGTGTGGGGTTCAGCACTTTACCAAAGAGGGTTTGTGTGACTTGACCACCAGCAGAGAGCAGATGGCCCTTTTCCATTCTTGTCATGGAAGCCTAAGATGACCATTGGGAAGGATTGAAAGTGATTTATTTAAACTGGACATCTTGAGTTTAATCATTATCCTTGGTATTTAAGGACATTTGTCTTTTTTTGAAAAAAAAAAAAAAGTTTTCATACATGTTTATCTCTTTAGTATTGCTGATCAAAGTCAAGATAGATAAACATTTTGTAGGAAAAAATCCGTTTTTTAGATCCCACCAGATAGTGCCAGCATGTGGTCTGCAATTGTGGAGTCTGATATTTATATCTTTGTTTTAGTTCCCTACCCCTATTATGGAGTCCTGTATTTGTTTTTGCTCATGGCATAATGTAATGCATTCGAGTGTCTCTTCGAGCCTCCACCCCTTGGAAATCTGATTCCTTGCAAAAGGAGCAGGACATATCGAGATTTTTCTTTGAAAAATCGATCAGGGTGAAATTAAAACAAGAAATGTGACAACTGACAGCAGTTTTTCAGAGGCTGGACGTTTTGAACATAACTCTCAACACAGTGACCCCACCTGAGGATGAGGACCCTGTGCCTTCACCAAGCAGAAGGCTGCCCCCAGCTGCCTGCTTCCTTTGGGTCACTGTGAGTTCTCTCTGAGGAGCTCCCTTAGAACGGGCTGTTCTCTCCCAGAGGAACATGCAAGTGAGGAACTGTGTGGGCATGTATCACTTCCTTGACTGCAGAACCATTTCTGGTCTTTACTCTTATATCCATAACCACTTCTTCTATTCACCTCTGTCAGTGGTGAAGTCACTTTTAATCCTGAGGTGAAAGAAGGTTTGCCATATTTGGAGTCGTCATAAATCCCCATGGCCATTTCAAAGGGAGACCGAAGTGCTGCCCCCAGTGCCTAAACAGTTTGGCCTTTGGGACTCTCCTTGTGCCTCGTATCAGTGGATAGCATTCCCAGTAAAACCGAGGTGACAAGTCCAGTAGCCTTTATCTTGAGTTCTACCAGATACACCTTAGGGAAATTGACATCTGGGGGCATATTTTCACATCAAATTTTAACTGGTTGAATGTTGAATAATGTTGGATATAGGACATCTTGGTACCATTACTAAAGAACATTAGCTCTGGCATTAAATAAGAGCAAGAAAGCAATAAAACAAACAATTCATGCCCGCATTTTTATTGTTTTGTTTGTCTTTTGAACTTTGGATTTTTGCTTTTTGGCCCAGGAATAAGTGATGGCCTCATGAACATCTATGAACCAAGGTGTGAATATTACCTAACCATCAGTGAACTCATCTGAGGTATTGGCATCTTCGTTTCCAGTGCTGTTACCCAGGTGCTTATTAGAACACCTTCACCCAAGGTGTGACCTTAGCACTGAGACTGGCTACTTAAGTTGTATGTGACAGTAAATGCTATACCATGATTGCACTGAACAGAGAGGACTGTTGGACATTCCATTCATTGGCATGACCTCAGCCCATGAATTAGAAGGGGAAAGGAGGACACACATAGCCAACTCACATCACTGTGTAAGGATTCTTTGAGACAAAATTTTAAATTCCCCAATTGTAATGCACACATGCATGTGAAGATTGTTTCTTTCAACACCATTTCTGTCCTCTTAAGACATGAGCCCTCAAGAAGCACACTATCACTACATAAAATACGTATAAGAATATCTTCTAATGCTGAACGCTCTGTGGCTCCCTTTTAGACACTACATGTACCTAGAACAACAATGTTCATTGGGGATATGTGTGTTTGATTTGGTTTGCGAGTCAGGGAAGAAGAGTGTTACGGCTTGCAAGATTTGTTACAGGAATTAAACCAAACACAATTGTTTGAGGCACTGGAGAAGCAAAGTCCAGAAGGAGGTGTATGAATCATAGGAGACCAGCCAGTCCCTCCAAGAAGCAAAATGCATTCAGCCACTGAAGTGGACTCAGGTAGGGTGGAGTGTGGGGAGATCTATGGGCAGCTGTAGCTGCCTATATTGACCACCTCGGTAGGCCTGCAGCCAGGCATCTAGTGGTGGGCCAGGAGCCACTCTGGGTTGACAGAGTCAGCTCTTGGGAAGGAGAGCTGGAGGTGGAGCATAGGAGAATGAGGACAAGCTAGAAGCTGCCAGGCATCTCTGCATCCATCCGTCACTGCATTTGACTATGATGACCTTGGGATAAAATGGCCCTTGCTTCACGTTTGCCTTCCAAATTTAGCACACCTGTGTCTTTGGGCCAATTCTAACTTAGAACCACCAGGGAAGGGAATTCTGGGATACATAGCTTAACCAAGTTGACAGTGCAAACCACTATTGTTAATTTTGGAACCTGCCTAATTTGGATGATAGCATGCACATCTGAATCATGTTACAGTCACCGTTTATTAAGTATATGTGATTAGTCATCCATGGAGTTAAGATCCATAGATTAATTTTTACTTTGAGAGTACTGATGATGCAATATGGAAGGCTAAAACTGCAGATAACCACTGCTGCCATCCAGGATGCCCTCCCCCTTCCACCCTCCCCTCTGTCAAGTGTTATCAAATGTTCTATAAATTAAAACCTTGGGACTTTGTGTGATGAAATGTTTCACAAGCCACATTGTCTTAAATCTAGACTCTAAGGATTGGGTGTGACTCGAAAACATCTTGGATTGGGAAAGCTGGAGGGAAACTTCTAATTCATACTAGAACCACCACTTCATTTTACAGAAGAAAAAGCTAAGTGAGACTGGGGAGACATTCAAAATTTCCTTATGATTGACTAAAAGGTCAGAGTAGTTCCCCAGTCTGCCTAATAATTGACACCACTCTGCTTTAATTGAAATGAGTTTTGGGGGCTATTTCTGATAACTTCAAGGTGCAAAGCAAAGAGAGGGCTGATTTAGTTTCACAAGGAGTCCAAATCGGATTCTCTCCTGAAATGTGGGGTCTCTGGTGGCCTTAATTTATCATGCGTTAAAACTGAGGACCTTTATAGAGCTTGACTCCTGTGTGTGGACTCAGAGGCAGAGAATGCTATTGCACAAGGTCCTGAATTGATTGGCTACCATATTTGTTCTTGACAGCCATTTCTTTTTTACCTTTAGATTTTGAAACCCTTGCGTTGTAATGTTTTTAGGAAAAAAAAATCAATGCAGAGTTGTTATAGAAGAAAAGCCTTCCATTATGTCAGATTTATTGCCACTATCTCTGGAAATGATCAAAATGACTAGGAAAATGCAAGAATATATTATGGAGCAGTCACAACAGTCATAAACAATTTGAAATAGAAAAAAAATGGTGCTAAGTTCTGGGCATCAGAGATTTCTGCCTTCATATCTCTAAACTGAGTAATCATCCAACTATTTTGGTTGTACCTCCTTATCAGCAAAGTAAATTTATACCACTGTATGTATGTTTATTAATAAATTTTGTAAATGAAAAAATTTTATAAAATAAAATTTTAAATGCAGTCAAAGTAGTTTTAAATGGTAAAAAAAAAAGTTGATATC
>PVKH010046639.1:0-10381 GCA_004027955.1 Chaetophractus vellerosus | reverse complement strand
AGACACGTGGTGGTGTCTGCTGGTCTCTCCCTTCTCTTCCTTGTTTAATTGATTTCATATTCTTGTTCCCATGGCTTCCTCTCCATCTTTCTCTTATAAAGATTTAAAATCCATCCTGACATAGGTGGGTCACACCTTAAGAGAAGAAGGCCTATCAAAAGGTAAGACTTACATTGGGTTCACACCCATAGGGATTGATTAAATTTAAGAACAAGTTTTTCTAGGGACAAACAGCTTGAAATTACCACAAACAGTGATGCCCAAACCCAAGGCAACAAATACATAAGGAATCATGGATTTTTACAGGGAATATATTGAAGTTAGTTCTGAACATGCTGAATTTTAAGTGTTTGTGGAACATAAAAATGGAGATGTCAAGTAGTCTAATGGGCAGACGGGTGTGAGCTCCAGAGAGAAATCAGAGCTGGAGAAAACAATTTAGAAATTGGTTTTCTATGAAATATTTCAAGTTATGGGATGATGTAAAATCACCCATGGAATACCTGCATTAGAAGCCCCTCTTTGTGCTCCCATAGTACCTTGTACTTAACTCAATTTATTGCTCAATTAAATTGTCTTGTATGTGTCTCTTCTGTATTGACCATTAGACTGGAATCATCAGTATGAGGGAGAAATTGTGTTTTATTTACTATAATTCAATTGAAAATGCTAATCTCTAATCAATTATTTTTTCAGGATGAACAGCAAAAGAAGTGGTAGGAATTTCAGAGAATTCTGCTGACAACAAAATTAAAGAAGGAAAAGTTAGTTGACTACTTCAAATGTTGCAGACAATAAGAGGATAGTGATGGCTTCCTTTGATATTAGCAATAATGAGGTTAATTTTGTGTTTAGTGAGAATAGTTTTAAGTTTTAGTTGGTGACAGAAGAAGGAATAAAATTCTATCATAATTAAGGATGAATGGTGGAGATAAAAATGAAATATGTATTTTTATAAAATCTTATTGAAGTTTATCATTCATACAAGAACAAACATAAACAATAAGTGTATAATAAAAGTTGTAAACGTACAGAACAAAATCCATGTTATAATACAGGGCTCCCATATGTCACCTCACTAACACATTGCAATGTTACACTAGTTGTGATTTTCCTGTGTGTCACCATATCCTTAACACTTTGAAATACATGCTTTTTTTTAAACAAATTGACTTTATTGATACATGTTAATAAAGCATAAATCCATCCAAAGTGTACAATCATGGTATTCGGTAAAATCACATAGCTGTGCACTCATCACCTCAACCACCACTACAGCATCTTCATCATTCCAATAATAATAATAATAATAATAATAAACAGAAAACAGACAAACAAACAAAACTCATCACCTCTCAATCTCTCCATGCCTCCCCCACCACACACAGCTGTCTCCACTGTCTCCATCTCTTCAATCTGTGTTTATACTTTGTAAAAATAGTCATATATATGTCACCCACACCTGTATTTCACATGAGGCCTCACCATGTCATACAGTCCCATGCTACTCCTTCTAGTTTTACTTCTAGTAATCTACATGTCCCCACACTTTCCCTTTCAACCACTGCCATACCCATACAATAGTTCTGCTGGTAACAAACACCACTATGTGCTCTAACCACTTCCATTCATTTCCAAAGATCTACAAACAACCCCTTCACCAATTCTGAACAGTCCAACCCTCAGCTTTCCATTCTCTACTCTCATTCTGTTTTCTGGTGACATATAGTCTAATTATTAATCCCATGAATTTACACAATATATTTAGTTCATAATAGCACAATGATACAGTATTTACCCTTTTGTATCTGGCTTGCTTCACTCAATGTCCTCCAGTTCCTCCATGTTGTCATATGCTTCACGACTTCATTTCTTCTTAGAGTTGCATAATATTCCATTGTTTGTATACATTAATTTGTTGATCCATTCATTGGTTGATGGACACCTGGGTTGTTTCCATCTTTTGGCAATTTTGAATAATGCCACTATGAACATCAGTGTGCAGATGTCTCTTTGTGTATATACCTAGTAGTGATACTAGTAGTGATAGTGCCGGGTCACATGGCTATTCTATTCAACTTCCTTAGGAACTGCCAAACAGTCCATCACAGTGGCTTTACCATTCTATCCTTCCACCAACAGTGAATAGCGTTGCACATATCTCTGCACATCCTCTCCAAAACTTGTAGCTTTCAGAGTTTTTAATAGTGCCATTCTAATAAGTGTGAAATGACATCTCATTGTAGTTTTGATTTGCATGAAATATATGCTTTTTAATCAAGAAGAAGCATGGTAAGAAAGAAAAGAGAACAATAATTAAAAGGCAACAAAAGAACAAAACTTTTTGGTTGTTTTATGATTTATTTTTTATTGTTTCTTTTTCTTTTGCTTAGTTTTGAATGACATAAAAACTTGAAAAGAAAGAGCCAAATGAGTGAAACAGGTACAAACCTTGAAGAACACAAGTGGATAGTTTGGCCTGAGTGACAAGTCAAAGGAAGGTGTCCCCCAAGGTGGTACTTTTCTCTTTCTATTCAGAGAAAGAAAACTCATCTGCTAAGATAAGGGGAGTAACAATTAGAAAATATCAAAGCACACTATTGGGTTTTATTTTGATAGATGACTAAAACACTGTAGTAGAAATGAACTCTGATTAATGTTGGAAAATACACAGTAAAGACTTAGCTATACAAGGTCTTAGGGGTAATTTCATATGTGGGTTTGAATTTCAGTACCTCCAATTATTAATTTTGTCATCTTTCTAGTGTTATTAACTGTCTTAATTTCCCAGCTTCAGTGCCAAATACCACATAGTGGGTTGACTTAAAAAATGGGAATGTATTATCTCACTGTTTTGGAGGCTTGAAGATTTGCTTCCTTCCTCAGTCAGTAGCATTCTGGTGTTTCTTGACTTTCCTGTCACATGGTGATGCCTTCTTTTTTCACATCTGAGTTTCCTCAGAGTTTTGGCTTCTGGCTCCTTTCTGTGACTTTCTTCCTTAATGTTTGAATTCCTTCTGTTTATAAAGATTCTGGTCATCAATTGGCCACAACTTAATTAAAAAGAACATCTTCAAAAGGTCTTATTTACAATGATTTCACTCTTACAGGAATGGGATTAATATTAAGAACATACTTTGAGGTTGTTTTCCCCACAGGAGCACATAATTTAATCTACCATGTTAACGTTCTGAGTCTTAGCATCTGTTGCTGTAAGTTCACCCTCACTGGTTTGTAGGAGGAAGTAAGTGAAATTGCCATATGTAAAATTCCTTGAGAAGCACTTGACCTATAGCAGATGTGTAAAATATAAGTACTCTTTCTATTAAATGCCTTTACAATGAAATTCTAGAAAAGACGGTGTGGTCATTAGTTCCAGGGTTATTTTCAGTCAATTGAAACTCTGAAAGATCTCAACATAATACTTCTGTCTTAAGTCTTGGAAGATGATAATAATGCAGAGAAATTCCAAAAGGCAAGAAAGGTCAGAACTTGGTTTTCAAAAATCATAGAACTATCTTAATTTAGTACTGCCAGTCTGAGTACTTATTGAAACACAGAAATACCTTCATATCTAAAATTTGAAAATTCTGTTTTGCAATTTCTTGAGAATTCTAGAATGTCAGGGAAAGGAAATATGTATAAGAAGAATCTTTAGCAATAGGTTACATTTATCAAAAAATATCTGGTCTGCAGAAAAACATATTGCTATTATTAGATCATTGCATGTGCCCTGTAAATGTAGGGCTATATCTGTTAAAGAATATTAGGCCAGTTTTCCAGTGGCCTAGATCTGCTGTTTCTTCAGTGGGCTGTGCATGGCAACTAGCTGTAAACAAGTTTCCAGTTTGTCACTGAATTTTTTTTTTGCCAAAAATGAGATGTAATCATGATAATTTATCAGCCTGTAGTAATAGGTAAAAGTAAAAATGTACAAAAATGATCACTCTATGAAATTCCATCCACCCCCACAAAATAACTTGGCTTTCTTGTGACTGGCAGATTAACTTTATTAGCTGAATTATGATCATTATTTGGAATTTATCTCAAGCAAGATAATATAACATGTGATTTCTTTTCACTAAACTACAGCACTTTCAACTGGGAAGCACTAGAGGTATCCCACTACAATGAAAAAGAATGTGGATTTTGGAGACAAGAGTCTTGCTTGTACTTTGCTAGTGTTGTGACTAAGGCAAAATACTTGACTTTTCTGAACTCTTAGTGTTTATGAACAAAACTGTGGAGCTGATAAATGCATTTCAAGGTTTTGTGATGATCACAAAAATATGTCAAAGTGTTTTGAAAAGAATAAATACTCTCATCTATACTTGAATCACATAATTGCTTACTACTGTTAGGAATGGGGATAGGAAATAACAAACCTAGGGATAATAGATTGAGAGATGAAATATATTATCTTTTATATATTATATAACTATAAATGTACAAGTAACATGATTAACAGTGAAAAGTTTATTATATTTGACAAAATTTAAATATACCATATATCACATTCAAGAGAAAAACATTTATTCCAGAAAGTGATGGGAGTTTTAAATATTAAAATAACAATAACTGGGTATTTAATATTACTTGCACAAGTTAGACACCAAATACTCAATTGAAATTACAGTTAAAGAAACCTGAAGGTAATCTTCTTGGATTGAAGATGTGACTAATAGAGGTGATATTTATTTTAGAAGGAAAACATTTTGTAATAATAAAAGTGGATACCTAAAGGTCATTGCTAAAAGTGGGTATTTTTCCTTATTATAATTATTTATATGAAGCTCTAGCCAAAATTAATCATTTTAAAGCTGAAATGAAGATGTACTATTACGTACTTCAGGGTTATTATTACCTACACATTCCACATTGATCAGATATGGGGAGAATATAGACATTTTGATGAAGAACACTACATATCTTTAGACAATGAATGAGCTAATAGAAAATATCACCTGGGGCATGTCTCTAAGACATATGGACATGTTCAATGAAAACCCACACAATAACCAAAAAAATATTGAATTCCCATCCTGGGGAGTCCTACTACACTCTCTAATAGAATGGCAAAAATCCCCTGAGTATAAGGGCAGTGCCTAGTGAAGGAAAACAGACCATTATAATAGGCCTTGATATTGATGCTTTTACTTATGAACCTTTTCTTATGAAATTGAAACTTAGCCTAGTATTATCTACTGCCTAAGAGTTACCTCCTGAAAGTCTCCTTGCTGCTCAAATGTGGCCTCTCTCTAAACCAAACTCAGCATAGAAACCCACTACCTTCCCTCTGGCATGGGACATGACTCCCAGGGATGAGTCTGCCTGGCACCAAGGGACTATTACCAAGAGCCAACTGGCAATACATCTGGAAAAATACCTTGACCAAAAGGGGGAAATAGTAAATACAAATGAGTTTTTAAGGCTAAGAGATGTAGAAGTGAGTCATGAAGTCATTCCATAGGTTATGCCTATGTATGTCCCATCAGGAGCTCATTGACTGCCACAATAAACAGTGGGGCTCCTGAAGGTTCTAGAGACATCCAGACACTAGAAGCAGGGTAGACAAGGTTAGGAATTTGGCATCCTATTAGTGGATCTTACTCTGGAATTTATGGTCCCCAGTGTAAGAAAATTAGACTAATTTATAGTTTCCCTACACATGGCTCTTCTGCCCCTTTTATTTGAAACTATAAGTAGCACAGTACTTGTTAAATATATGTCCTGAAACATAAATCTTTGGTCCATTCATGTGTCAGTTGAGCCCTGAGTCTCAGCAGAATTGCAACACTTACTCTTCAGTTCCTAAGACTCACCCAGGACAAATAACAAAGAGATGATGATGGACAATGCACATCCCAAGGAACAGAGAGTGTCTGCAACTGCAAGCAAGATCTTTCCCTCCATCTGCCCCATGGGAACTAAGCCCCCTCTCAATGAGAAACAGAGTGGTCATCACCATCCCCAAATCCTCAAGATTGGGGAACGAACAATGGACTAAAGTAAACTTATTATTATTCTAGCAATGGAAGATCATTTGTCATTGATATAAAGGCAGTGGTCACCAGAGGCTCTGAGGGGTGGGAGTGGGAAGAATAGGTGTAATATGGGGGCATATTCAGAACATTGGACTTGTCCTGAATGACATGACAATGATGGATGCAGGCCATTATATATTTTGTTATAACCTACCAAATTGTGCAGGATACAGTGTAAACTATAATGTAAACTATAGTCCATGTTTTGTAGCAATGCTTCAATATGTGTTCATCAATTGTAACAAATGTACCACACTAATCAAGGATGTTATTAATGTGGGAAAATGTGTGAGAGGGAGAGAGTGGGGCATATGGAAATCCCCTATATTTTTTATGTAACATTTATGTAATCTAAAACTTCTTTAAAAATAAAAATTAAAAGTTAAAAAAAGAGAGAAAATATCACTTTGCCAAGTGAGTATAACACAGCATGCCTAGCTCTTTCACCTTTATCCCAAAGTGAAATTTTCATTCTGAGTTCTATTTATAAAAACAAATACAAAATTGGAAAAACACCAGTTTGATATTCATGACAAAACTTTGGTATTTTATTTCACATGTCAAAAGTGAAAATCACAATACATTAAATAACAGGAAATTGTTTTAACATTTAATATGTGTCATGTTACACAATACAGCATACTGTAACATGATTAGAGAAATCCCCCCTTCTTCTCTAAAGATATTGAAAAGTTTTAAAACAACCTAGTTTATCTAGAAATTAAGATTATTAAATTTCTAGATTACAGACAGAAAAAGGAGAGTTAAAGCTAAACAATGAGAAATACATAAAACCAAAAATCCCATAGTGTATTGAAAACAGTTATACATAGTACAATCTTGAGCAGTGTTTCAGTAATGCACAAATGCGCACACATGTAAGTTCTGGCTCTTGAGTTGTAGAAGACAATAGTCCTGACTCAGGACTGAATTTACTCAGATGGCCTAGAGATAATGCTTTTGCCATGTCTATAACCAGGAGCTAAGCTCATGTATTATACAATAAGCCAAGAGCCCCTTTTCCATGAAACAGGAGTTTGAAAACTGTAAACCAGTAGTGACAAGATGCTGCAAGATGTAAGAAAGAGAACTCACCTTTGATCCAGGGCCATAGTTGGAGAAAATCACTCACCCAGAAATTGGAAACATTGCCAGAATTCTTTATGCAATGCTGTAACCTCAAGCTGAGTAATTAACATCAGTAACTTTAAAAACCCCACTTGTCTCAAAATGAAATATGTTAGGTCCTGAAAAAGGCAACTGTAAAACCACATCATAGGAATACCAACATATTCCAGAGAACCTGTAAATTCCACTCTTAAAGCTCTGAAATTGAGCTCAGTAAAAAGTTTCAAAAAGTTATGAGAAGGAAAATAAGTTCCAGAATGGACAGAATTCATACTCAGAGAATTATAGATCATAGAATAATCTGAAAGAGAGGCTTTAAATAAACATGTAATGATTTTTCATAACAATAAATGAAGGTTTGTAATCCATGAGGCAAAGGGTGTACACTGTAGAAAAAGAACATGTGGGTTTGCAAAAGAACCAAAAACCTCTTACAGTAATGGAAAAATAATGGTCATTGAAATACAAGAAATATTACAGTAGAAGGAGCAGATGAGAGAACTGGAAGATAACTTGGAAGAAATCACACAAAACACAGCATAGAGATATAGAAATGGAAAATAAGAAAGAAATTAAGAGACATAAAGGATAAAATTAGAGGATAAAAATATTGTCTGATGGACTTCTGATTTGAGACACATAGAATAGCTTATATCAAACCGACTTCCCCCGAAAACAACTTTAAAAGTTGTGAAGGCATTACAGAGCAACCAGAGCAGGTAGATTTTGAGGTACTAGGATCCTTATGAGAAGGAAAATACATGAAGTTAGCTCCACATTTACAGTGTTCTTTTTCTCTCCTCCACCCCAACCCCTTCATTTCCTGACTAGTCAGGGACAATATTATTTTTACATTACTCAGGTTTATAAGGTTTACATTTCATTTTGTGATCCTGGTTTACATTTCATTTTGTGATCCTAATTAAGTTGTCCATGCTATGTTTAAAAGCATTTAATGTGATTGACATAAGGTTAGAGGAGGAGATTCTACTGGAAGAGCAATGATACAAATACTAAGATAAAATACACAGTTTTTGCTTATGATTCACCCATAATTCAAATGGCATGCTGTACTTTATTTGCTTTATGTTGCTCTGAAACTTTTGTTGGAAAGATTTTTTATATTCTTGAAGGAGGACATTATTAACAAAATTTTGTCATTCAATCCACATTCATTTGAAGATAGCCTGCTCCTTCTTTAAGATCTCTGACTGCAATGTCTAATTTAGATTAATTTCACTTTAGTCTTTCTGCAAAGATATCATCTTGGAATTTGGTTATTTTTTCACTTTTAGGTTTGTGAATTCCATATCTTCCTATTTCCTGGCTCCATCATTTAGCTAGAGCCATTCTCCAGTGTTTGTTTTTTTGTTGTTGTTGTTATTTTTGAAAAACTGTATGGAAGGTAAACTTTATGAAAGCTAGAATGTCATAAAATTTATTTATTTTATGAAACAATTAATAGACAACTTGGAAGAGTGCAGAATTCCATCTCTCAGAAAGCAATTCTATAGTTGTATCTTAGAGGCATAGTTCTGTGTGCTTGGTTTGTGACCTTCCAGTTCACAATGATGGATACCCTCCCTTCCTCCCCTTCTAGTCTATTTTGAAAGACATGTACAAATAAGGGGTATATATATATTAACATTATATATATATATAGAAAGATCCATTATTTTGAACTAGAAGGCCAAAGTGCAGATTTGGAAACTATGACTTTAGATACAAAGTAAAGGAGAATGTTATATAATAATCCATTGCATTCAGACTCAACCCAGGTATGTGTGATAATTTAGATATTATTCATGGTGGTAGTTTGAGGCTTTTATGGACCCCAGAAAAGAATTTATCCTTAGAACTAATCCATTCCTGTGGGTGTAAACCTATTGTAGGTGGGACCTTCCTTCTGATTAAAGTACCTCAGTAGGGCATAACACAGTGTGGGTCTTACTCATCTTATTGGAGCCCTTTATAAAAGGGATGAATAAGGAGAGAGAGAGTTACAGATATAGAGAAAAATCCCTGAAGCTGAGAAAGTCCCAGAAGCCAGAAGCTGAAGTCAATGGAACACAGAAACAGAGTGTACTTGGATGAATACTTATCTTCCAAAGAATTCAGCCAAAGGGGTGCTGATGCAAAGTACCAGAAACCTGTTGGATTTTATAAAGGGTATTTATTTGGGGTAGAAGCTTACATTTACCAGGCCATTAAGCTTAAGTTACTTCCCTCACCAAAGTCTGTTGCCAGGTGTTGGAGCAAGATGGCTGCAAATGTCTGCAAGGGTTCCGGCTCCTTCTTCTTTTATTGGCTCCATGGCCCCAGCTTCTTCCAATATCAGCTGTAGGCTGGGATAAGTCTTGTCTCTCTCCTGGGGCTCCTTCCTCTCCAGGCTCAGTGCTCTGTTCTCTCCACAGGGTCAGATGTAGACTATCAGGTGAATGGCTCATCTTTCTTCCCAGGACCTCTGCCGTGTCTAATGTATCTGCCTCTCTGTGTGTTTATTTCCCAGGGCTCCAGCTCAAAACTCCTGTGCCTTGGTGGGAAGGGACTCAATGTCCTACTGACATGGCCCAATTAAAGCCTTAATCATCATTTAATCAAGTAAAAGTGAAACCTCTGAATCCAATACAATCTAAAATGCCCAGACAAGATCACAAACATAAGCCAATATCTATTTTTGGAATTCATAAACAATATCAAACTGCTACACAGAGAGAATGCCATGAAGCAAGAATCTCTGTGTAACATTCATCATCCAAACAATTCAGGTCTAAAATTATCACAACTTTCCCTAATGTTTCCTGAGTTTCTAGAACAATGCCTGGCACATAGTGGGCATTCAACAAATAGTTGATGAGTATATGCCTGTACCTCTCCCAGAATTACTGAGATTGCTTATGCGAATGAAATACGTTAACATAGAGGTTTATTATTTTCACTTGTTTTGGCTATAAAGATGAACATTTATCTCTTTTTTAAAAAGTTGAACTAGATGTGTATTGCATGTTATAGTACCTTTAAAATTCACTTACATGAGGATCCAAGGTGGCAGAGTAGGGAAAGGCAGGCTGCACTCTTCCTCTAGAAACTGTAGGAAGGTAGGCAGGCTTGCCAGGCATAAGGGGAGCTTGGGTGTTGTGGAGGCAATAAGAATGGGCAATTAGAAAGGGAGGGAGTCCCAGCTGGGCACTTGGGAAAAGGCAAACTGC
>PVKH010046638.1:0-10377 GCA_004027955.1 Chaetophractus vellerosus | reverse complement strand
AATGACATAATTACTTAATTTGTCCTACAATATAAGGTTAATAGTTTCAGAATAACAATACGAGTTCTATTACTAGCAATTAGACTACTGAATGCAATTTAATATCTCTTTGTGGTTCTTTTTTAAAAATATATATATCCTACCAGGGAGGAACAGTTAAAATATAGAATTTTAGTCAATTGAAGTAAATTCTTCTGTGAGTAGTTATGCCACCAACTTGATATTTAGTGAGTTTCATTTCTTTCAGTTTGCTTTCAATTTTTAAGCATTGATTATTCCTTTTTTAATTTAATTTTGTTTTTTTATGGTTTCAAAGTCAAAACTATATAACAAGGTACATTCACAGAAATTTGGCTTCTACCCTCTATCCAATCCTTACCTCCCTCAGAGGTAATCTTTTTTATTTTCCTTTTTAGTTTTTGGTTTATCTTTTCAAAAATATAAACTCGTAGCTATATAAAAATCTTATTTACCTCCCCTTCTTTTACACAGTAGTATGATTAGTTAGCATAGAAAACTACTTTTATTGTTTAGCGCTATATATCTGGAGATGATTCCATATGAACGTTTAGAGACGTTTCTTATTCCTTTTTACAGCATGATGTGGATGTACCATACTTTGTCCAGCCAGTCCCCCAAAATGGACATTTGGTTTGTTTCCAGTCTTTTGCTATTGCAAATAATGCCACAATTAATAGTTGTGCATACATTACATTTTGCCAGTGTATATTTGAGATAGACCCCTACAAGTGGTATTGCTGAATCAAAAATACATGTGCAATTTGCTAAATACAGCTAAATTTGTCTCCATAACTATGATACCATTTTGCATTCTCACCACCATATAGGAGACGGCTGTTTTCCCACTGCCTTGCCAACCAGCCATTTTCTTGAGCACTCGGAATTTCTGTAATCAAATAAGTAAGAGGAATCTTCAGAGTAGTTTTAATTTTCATTTCTCTTATTATGAGGAAAGTTCAACATTTTGTGAACAGCAATGAGATTCTTTTCATTTCTTTGAACTGGCTGCTTATATTTTTTGCTTATTTTTCTGTTGCGTATTGGTCTTCTCAACTTTTAGGAGCTCTTTGTAGGTTAGAATATTGATTCTTTGTCTGGGATATGTTACAATTTTTTCCACTTCTGGTTTGGCATTTGTATTTTGGCTTTAGTTATTTAATTTAACCACTTAATTTTGTATTTTGAATTTAATTAACTTTTTAAAACCATGCAAGTTTTCAGTTTTATGTGGGTAAATGAGGAAGTTTTTCTTGCTCTCAGGTTATAAAGAAATTAACCCATTTTTCATCTAGTATACATATCAGTAAATAGTACCTTTAAAATTTTTTTATTGTGGAATTTTTCAAATATACAAATGTACAGAAAATGGTGTAATGAAGCTTGGAAACTTGGTTATTCATCAGCCAGCTTCAATAATAATCGTTATATGGCCTATTAACTCAGTCTCCTAACTCCGATTATTTTGCAGTAAATCTTAGATAGCATATCATTTCACCTGTGAATATTTCAGTATGTAAATGGTATTTTTAATAGATTTACTTGTTTATTTATTTATTTATTTATTACATATACCCCCCCTTCTGCTTGTTCTTGCTGTGTTCATTTTTGCGTTCTTCTATGTCTGCTTGTCTCCCCCCGCTGCAGCAACCCGCCGAGTCAGCTCACCGTGCGGCGGCCTGCCTGCTCGTGGCGGCTTGCCCTTGCTTGCAGGGGCTTGCCCTGTTCGCGGCAGCTTGCCCTGCCCATGGCGGCTTGCCTTCTCGAGGTGGTCTGCCTGCTCGAGGAGGCCCGGGAACTGGAACCCAGGGCCTCCTATGTGGTAAACCGGCGCCCTACCAATTGGGCT
The DNA here is from genome assembly GCA_004027955.1 of Chaetophractus vellerosus. Taxonomy (NCBI): domain Eukaryota; kingdom Metazoa; phylum Chordata; class Mammalia; order Cingulata; family Chlamyphoridae; genus Chaetophractus; species Chaetophractus vellerosus. Next base: position 8,510 of record PVKH010046638.1, on the reverse strand, counting down.
ACAGCTGGCCCCCTAAATGGTATTTAAAAAAAAAATAATAAATGTTATGTTTGTTGCCGGGCTGTAGATATGCAGTTGCTTTTTGTATATCTTGCCTTTTGAAAAATAATTTGGAGATTTATTTGAGTTTTCTGTATGAAAAACCTGTATCATATGCTGATTACTACATTTGGTGGTTTGGAGCTCTGCAGAAATTTAAAGAAATGTTCTCTGAAACTTTAGAAGAATTCACCTATGAAACCTTCTAGACCTGGTGATGTTTTGGAGGAAGATTTTTAACTACAGATACATTTTTTAAAAAAAAAGTTTTATAGGATTACTGAGGTTTTCAATTTCTCTTGAGTCAATTTTTTTAAGCTGTATTTTTTTATTGCAATTTATCCATTTCATTTAAGTTTTAATTTGTTGAAATAATGTTGCTCATGGTATTTTCATTATCTTTTTATTTTCTGGGTCTGAATCTGTAACCCCATTTTCATTTATAATATTGTTTATTTGTGCCTCTTTTCTCTTGACCACTCTTACCATATGTCACAGTTTGAAGTTATTTTATGAATCCCCCCAAAATTATGCTTTTGAACTAATTCGTTCCTATGGGTATGAAATCCTTTTGATTGGACGACATCAGTGAGACGTGACTCGGGTTGAGTCTCCGCCCTCTTGCTGGGTCTGATATAAATAGAGACACAGAGACACACACACACACACACACACACACACACAGGAAAGGGGAGTCACCATATCATATGATCCTGCCGTCTGAGGGAGAGGGCTGCAGAAAAACAGGGAAGCCCCAGAGGCTCAAAGAGCCTTACGCCCGATGGCTCACAGTCAGACAAAGCAACTGAGGCTGACAGAGGAGCCGGGAAGAGACAAGCCCTCTGCCTGGTGGCTCCGAGCTGAGCTCCGGGAGACTGTAGATTCTGGAGGGGAAGGCAGAGACCAGCAGCCATCTTCGCCACGTGGCAGGACACTGGAATCAACAGTAGCTGACCTTGGTGAGAAAGCATCTCTGACGGTGCCTTGATTTGGACATTTCATGGCCTCGGAACTGTAATCTTTTACCCCTAATAAATTTCCCTTTCTAAAAGCCAACTCATTTCTGGTACTTTGCATTGGCAGCCCAGTGGCAAACTAAAACACCATGAATTTGTTTACTAGTCCTTAAAAAAACAACAACCCTGGAGTAATGGAGGATTAATGCAAAATGAGTGTAGGGTTTCGGTTTGGGGTAAAGGGAAAGTTCTAGTAATGGATGGTGGTGAGGGAATTGCAACACTATGAATAAAATTATTCCCACCAAGTTGTATGCTTGGGAGGGGCGGAGATGGGAAGACTTACATTGCATACATATTTCCACAATTAAGAAAAAAGAAAGAAAAACCACAGAGATAATGACAATACATGATCCTGGATGGGATCGAAGAATGGAGGAGAAAAGGCTCAAAAGTATATTATTGGGACAAAAGAACAAATTGGAATATAGAATGTAAGCTTTATATAAATGCTAATTTTCTTGAACTTGATAACTGCACTTAAAGAGATCCCATAGTCAAATGTCCTTTTTCTTAGGAAATATACATGGAAGTTATGTGTTCATGGAGTATGATGTGTGTAACCTGCTCTCAGGTGTTCTGGAGATGATAGATAGATAGATAGACAGATAGATAGACAGACAGATAGATATAGCTAGATATAGATAGATGATAGAGATAGATAGGTAGATAGATAGATAGATGATAGATAGTAGATAGATAGATAGATAGATAGATAGATAGATAGATAGATAGATAGATAGAGACAGCTTTAGATAGATGGATGGGTGGTGAATCAATAGACCAATAGATATAGACTGATACGGTCAAGGTGGCAAAATGTTAAACTTTGTGGATCTGGGTCTCTGGGGGCATTGTGGGGTATATTGAAGTTCTCTGTATGGAGTTCATATTATTTTTATTAGTGCCCTGTAAGTTTGAAATTATTTCAAAATAAAAAAGGGGGGAAAATCCTCCAGCTTTGTTGTTTGCTATTGTTTCCTATTTTAAATTAAATGATTAATTTATTTTAAATGACCAATTTATGTTATTAAACCCAAGATCGTCCCCCTTCTATATAACAATACAAAGACTATTGTCTTTTCTCTCTGATTGCTTTTAAGATGACTCTCTATGTTGGCGCTTTTCAGTTGTACTTCAGTATTTCTGAATATATAGGGCGTCGTGTTGACTTCATGCTCTGTTTGGGGTTTCCCCACTCGTGCAGTTAATATAAATATCAACCCCAGGCTCATTTGAAGGCAGAGTTTGTTACAAAATTTTAGGGAGACTATTATTTATACTGTAATTATTCTTATGTTCAGAGCCAAGATTGTATCAGAAAGTTTTTTTTTGACATCTCCCTTTAGAAAAGGGGAAGGCAATTGAATCTTTCTGGCTCACCCTTTCATCGAGGGACTGTCTCTTTGCGGAGCCCATCTTTCTGTGGCTGTCTGATGTCAGCCCTCCAAGTCTTGAGGCTTGAGGCCTGGCCTTCCATTTTATGGAATGAAAGTGACTGTCACTTCCCACATGTCTAGGTTACTGTGTTCACTTTTCCCCTCTGGACTGGTCTGACTTCCAAGTTTCCTTAGCACTTGGATTCAATTCCTTGTAAGTTTTTTTTTTCCCCTGATTCTTTTCCCTTATCTTTGTGTAAGCAAAATAATGCATTTAAAAGCGTGTAGTCATTTTGTGATCAAAGATTTTTTCCCCAGAATATCTAATCTACCATATTACCAGACATGGAAGACTGCTGTTTTGCAATAACCTCTTAACCAAGCAGTTTTCACTCTTGTCCCTTCCTCAATCCAGACTCCATAAAGTAACCAGAATAATTTTTTACAACATCAATCTGATCATGCTAAAGCTAGACTAAAATTCAAACTCCTTACCATGGCATATGAGACCTATGTGGTCTGGCCCTGCCCACCTCTTCACACTCATCTTCTGTCTACCCTGATGAGTTTTCATCGGTCATGTTGTCTTCTTTTCTATTTGTTGCTAGGCCAATCTTATCCTTGCCTGTGATCACTTAGATGACTAGTCTCCTCTGCCTAAAATGTTCTTCCCCAAGATTTTTGTGGTCCAGTTCCTTCTTATCTTTCAGATTTCAACTCAAATGCCACTTCTTTGACCACCCCTTCTAAGCTGCCCCTCCATAACTGTCACATGGCCCTGTTGTGTTTTCCACAGCACTTATCGCCACCTGAAATTATCTTGTTTGCTAGTTTTCCCGTTAATTTCTCTTTCCCCTCACGAAGATGCAAGCTCTATGAGTACAGGAGCATGATTTATAGTATATACTTAGTGCCCAGAAGAGTTGAGGTGCTCAATATCTGTTTAGCAAATGAAATTCATTCAAACAATTGTACTGAAGACCTGCTATGAGCCAGACACCGGTTTAGGGGCTTAGGAAACATAAGTGAACTGAGCAAATGAAGACCCCTGCCCGACAGGGCTTGTATTCTAAAGGGGTATATCGACATAAAACAGTAAACATACCATGTAAGTAAATTATATAGTGTGTCAGAAGGTGATAAGTACAATGGGGGGAAAAGTAAAGTAGAATGCCGGGAAGGGGGGGTTTGCGGTTATAAACAGGATCTTATTAAGGAAGTGATAGAGCAAAAGCGAAGTGGAGGTAGCTGGGCTATCTGGGGGAAGAGCATTTCAGAAAGAGGGAACAGTGAGTGCTAAGGTCCTAAGAAGTCAGAGTGGTGGCAGTGGAGCAACAGGGTGGAGGAGATGAGTTCAGGAAGGTAATTGGGTCCCAAACCACAGGGCCTTACAGGTTATTTAAGGATTTCCACTGGAGGGTTCTGAGCAGAGGAGTGACACCATCTGACTTGGGCTTTAACTGGACCGCTCTGGCTGCTGTGTTGAGAATAGATAGGAAACAAGTACAGAAGCAGCGAGACCTGTGAGGACAAAGTTACATTATGATGGCGGCTTGGATGAGGTGGTGGCAGTGGAGGTGGTGAGAAGTGGTTGGGACCTGGAAATATTTTGTAGGTAGCGCCAACGGGAGCTGCTCATGGTATAGGCATGAGTTATGAGAGGAAGCAAGGCATCAAGGATGACCCTGGAATTTTCGGCCCGAGCAGCTGGAAAGATGGAGCAGCCACCAGCTGACAGGAAGCCGTGGGAGAGTCGGCTTTGGGGGGAAAGATCATTTCAACTTCGGACATGTTGAATTTAGAGCTACAAGGGATCATGTTGAGGAGGGAGTTGGAGTTCGGAAGTGGGTCTAGGAGGAGATATAAATTTGGAAGTAATTGGCACAGAGGTGGTGTCTAAAACCCAGGGAGTGAACGGAGGTAAAGAAGAGAAGAGGACAAAGCACTGAGCGCTGCGTCACTCCAACGTTAGATGGTCGTGGAGAGGGAGGAGAAGACAGCAGAGAGACAGGGAAGGAGCCACTGCCACCAGCAGGTGACCCAAGAGCACGGTGGGCTGAAGCCAAATGTGGCTGTTACACAAAATTTTTAATACTCACCTGTAAATGTATAGCTTTAAAAATTTCCATAATTGTAAAGTTAAAATAGTGGTTATTGAATTAGTTTCCTAATGTGTACATTTTGTAACAACAAAAAATCTTTCCAGAGGATAAACCCTTCACAATTTTCACAAACAAATAATGTGTAAGTTGAGGTTTGATAGGACTAAAATGTGAATAGTGTAACTTGGTCTCTCCTGGGATCTCCAGTAGTTTTAACTCCCCCTGGTGGGTCTCCAGGTTAATTATGTCTGCGTTTTAAATTTTGCTGGGACTCCCATTACTATGCCAATTGTGACTTCAGGCCTCCATCGTCCCTACCTGAGGCCTTTCTGCTGTTTCTGTTGCTACAAAAAGGATTTCGTAAAGAAAGAACATGTAAGAAGTTGACGGAAAGGCCAGCGTCTCATTGGCTACGTAGGCCGGGCTTCAACTTTGATGGATCTTGGAATAGTTTCTAATTGCCCTTTAGTTCTGTGTATGGGACTGAGTCGGGTGGTATACTAGGCTCTCTACTGACTTTTATCAAACCAAGTCACTTTTGCAACTTCGTGCCACCTCCCAGGTTGGTACATAGTAGGTATTCAGTAAACGATTGTTGAGTTGAATTGTAAGATCCCCACTTTAATATGGCAGGCACATTTTGCTTTCAAAACCACAAAAGATTTTACTTTGAAAATCTGTCAGCTGGGATGGGCTCTTGCTTTAAAATAGCACATACGTGTATATGTGCTAGCAAATGGTAAAGCGCACCCAGGTTACAAACCACCACCTCAAACAACTTAACGTAGTTTATCCCTGTTGGTTTTCCTCTCCCACGAAAGTCATCGTCTGCTTGCAGAGCAGCCAGCAGCTGAGAAGACATGGCAGGGAATTGAACAAATTAAACATTCATCGCAGACAGATTTCCTCCTTCTGTGTGTGTGGATTGGACTTGACTGTGAACAGTTGGAGGTCAGGCCATCCCTAATATGTAGAAAACTTTTGATGTTAATTTACCATTAAAAAATATATTAATTTTTGGCAGAGGTGTGAATATTTTTGTCTTGCCTAAAGCTTAATTTCCCGTGATGCACAGAAAGCTAAAATCCATGCTGGGCCAATTTGAAAAGCAAGTTGACTTTTTCTTTTATTAAAGCCCCATTTTGCTTCTTGTTGAAAATACGTATATGAGTTTCATGATAACTTACTAAAAAGGCCATGCAAAAGGCTGGAATTACAGTGAGGAAAAGAGAAGTCTTAAGAGTAGGATACGAACGTCCTGTTTTGGCTGTATTTAATGGGTGTCCCTGGCCCGGCTCTTTCGGTTGCCATTTTGGCTGGGCCCGCTCAACCTCAAACTAATGTCTTGTCAGGGAACAAACAGATGCATACAATTCTGGTGGCAGTGCCTTAGCATGTCAGTGGACTGTGATCTTTAAAAAGAAACATCTTTTCTTCAGTTACAATTGCCTCTACTATTAAGTGGTAGGTTAGAGTTAGGGTTAGGGTTGGTGTTTGGTGGCAGTTGGAGTGAAAAAGAGAGAGAGAGATACCCCAGTTCAAAAGCCTCTTCCCAATTTTCACACATTTTCCCATGGACAGGTAAAGATTGCTCTTTAACATTTTTTGTATCTCCAGGTCCTCAAACTACACCAGGAGAGTGAATATTGTTTATAAGTAGAATGACATGATTTGAAAATGCTTGCTTTTGTGGTATATGCATTTATGAAGAAAGAAAAGAGAGGAAGAGATTTTATTCTATTATTGCAGGAAAACACAGTTATTTTTGACATGCTGGCATCTGACATAAAATGAAATTGATACTCAAATCTTCTCGGAATAAACCTCCTTTCTGTGGTATTGCTGAAAGTCAACTTCCCTGGATTTCTCTTTTATTCTCTTTGTTCCAGTTGGTAGCCTTTAATTTTGTAGACTGGCTTTTAATATGATGTAATTATAAAAACACAATAAAACAAAACCTCAAACATTTGAGAGGGACATGCCCCAGATAAGGCAGGCATTAAATTAGCATTTAGTGTTGACTTCTTGATTCCTCTTTCCCCCCCAGTTGTAAAGTAACACTTTCTGATGAACTTCTTGGACTCCACCAGATCAACATCTCCAAGCACCCTTACAATCCTGTGTTCATGGTGCTGAAATGGACTTGGTGTGCCACTAAACAATGAAAAATTCTGCAGTGAACTGTACACTAACACTGGGGTGTGGATTGCAGAGACTGTGATGACAGCCAGCCCAGGGAGGTGCTGTACCTTTGTTCTTTCTAAGGTGTCTGTTACTGAGCTTATGGCCTCGGGACCTACCCTCTTTGAAGAGAGGATCCCTATTCTTTGAACCCTAGTCTTCTTTATACATAGGGGACCCCATAAATAATATTAACACCATAAAATATTAATTTTTCACAGAGGTGTAAATATCCTTGTCTTGTTGAAAGTCTTCTTTTTCATGAGCCATATAGAGATAAAGTCCATGGAGGGATAAAATTCAATGTAAAAAACAAGTAATCTTTTCTAAATGTTCAAGAAGCTATCATGGACCCAGTCCTGGCCCAGATGTTTTGGAGATAAAAGACGAATAGAAGTCATGACCCCTTCCTTCGAGGAGACCACCATCGTGTAAAGTGGTACGTGCGTGGAAATGAGCAAATTGCAGGGCAGTGTAATCAAATGCTGAGCCCTGCGGTAGCCCGTCTACTAATTTGGGTTTTGGATAGGAAAATGAGAGCCTGACAACAGATTCATCCTCCTCAGCAGTAAGTTAAAATCCTCGAATGTATTCTCAAATCCACTCGCATCTATGAGAACAAGAATGAAGTAACAAAATCAAAATCCCCCCCTGCCCCACTGTGGTAAGAAGAGATTTTATATTTTCTTACCAAAAATATGTTTGAGTTTTTCTGACTGACAAGTCTGAGCATTCTCTTGAGCAAGGCAGGAGAAGCCCCCACAACGAAGTGTCCCCATGTCCTCCACTGGCTTCTCTACTTCCCTCCTCCTTCCTCTTCCTTCATCTAACGTGAATGGACAGAGGGATTCCACCCCCTTTTCCTTATTTCTGACATCTCGAGAAATCATGGCCTCTAGCTAGCATATTTCACTTCTTCTGTCATTTTACTGCTCTGTTTTCTCAAGGTTTTCCCAGGGGAAGAGCTGCAGGAGGGCTTCTTTACAAGCAGACACTGGAGCTTAGAAAGCCTCTGCAAGCCTGCAGGACTGGCGTGGCTTCCTTTCTCCACTAGACGCGTTCTACAGAGAAGTTTCTCTGGAAACTGGATAAAGGCAAATGATAACGGGGAAGTCAAAAAGTGGAGGTAAAGAAACAAGCGTGAAACAACCTGGGTTTTGATGTAAGCCTCCGGGATGGAGGAGAGAAGCAGAGGAAGCCCCGGGCACGCTCCCCTTATGAAAAAAAAAGGGAACATGGACAGAAATAGCTTTTTTTTTTTTCTTTTGAAAACGGAAAATAGGAGAAACCGTTCTGAGTGTTGGAGCCAGCCTTTTCTTTTTGCAGGAATTCTGTTGTCCCTTTAGACAATATAAAAGCTGTTCCAAGGCACATTGGCACCCGCGTGGCACTGCAGCCTCCTCTTGGCACTGCCCGGTCCTGTTGCTGGCAGGACAGCGCCTGGACCTCTCTGGCCCCATCCTCTGTGGCTTCCTGCGCGAGGCCAGGCTGGCAGCTGAAGAGCCCAGATGCCAGGCTCTGGGCTGGACTTCTGTCGCGCTCGTGGCTGGGCCCTTCCCTGGCATCTGCCCTGGCCTCGCAGCCTGCGTCCCCGTCTGCAGAGCTGGGCTCGGGATTAGGCTTCTGCTGGCGCCCGCGGAGGTGCCGTCACTGTTTCCCTTTTGAATTATCCTTGATTATGAGGAATGTGCCTTTATGACACAATCCTCCCCAGGCGCCTGCCTAGACAATGGGCCTTCTCCACTAAGAAGGGGGTTTTCTCTCGAATCACCAGCCATTGTTAGCGGGAGAGC
>PVKH010046637.1:0-10379 GCA_004027955.1 Chaetophractus vellerosus | reverse complement strand
CCATAGGAGATGTGCAAATGGTGGGCAATCCCTAAGCATCTGTGGACAAACTATACTAAAGCCCCATGTAGAAATTTTATACCTGACACCTGGAGGTGACCCTGAAACAAAACCAGTGGTATGGCAGGGTATGTGGCCACTAGTCACATTCTAAATGAACTAATTAAGTAATTGACTTATTTATTTATTGTTAAAGACAATGTAGGTTGATATACAGCATGGACAACCCAGTGTATTAGAACCTACATGCAATCTGATATGCCTGGCATTTTAACACAGACATGGCCTGAGGTAACAAAAGGATGCATTAACACCAATCCAACATGCTCAAGTGTCAGTCTTTACTGTTCATAAATCATTCAGTCTCATCATATAAAATACGATTTTTAAACAAAAACAATCAAACCTACCTTCACTGCCCAAAAGTCACATGACAACAACAAGATAATTGTCACCATACAGGCAATAAAGCTGCTGCTGAACAATTCACAGAGAAGATAGACTACAATTGCACTGACTCGAAAGAATAAATGGAAAAATGATGCCACTGGGTGTCTGAAAACCAAAACATAACAAAAGAAATGCATTACATTTTACTATACAGGTACTAACAGATGTTAACAGATAAATGAAAAATGTTTCAGCTAGGGCATAATCATGCAGAGTTTTGTTAAAAACAAAACAAAACAACAAAATAGATGACTTGAGGAAGAAGCAAACTGTCTATACCTCTTTTTGTTCACAAGTCCCATTATTTAATCAGGCCCTGCCATCACAGTGAAAAACACTATGTAAACAAGACTCTAATACCTCAGTGAATATAAACTTTCACAAAATATATAACAAGAAGCTTTATCAAGCTTGGAAGAAATAAATAAGGAAACTACAGTCTTAGGATTTGCATCCTATTTTCACATGCACAAAAAAATCTAGGCACTTAGAAACCACTTCAAGCATTAACAAATTACCACTAGGAGTTTTGTTTTTTTCTAAAGCTTGATTGAGATATAATTCACGTACCATATAATTTACCCATATAAAGTGTACAATTTAATGGTTTCTAGTACATTCAGAATTGTGCAACTACTGACACAATTTTAAAACATTTTCATTACCCCAAAAGGAAATCCTTTAGCAGACATCCCCCAGTGGCCCCAGCCCTATGCAACCATTTATCTACTTTCTTTCTCTGTAGATTTGCTAGTCTGGGCTTTTCATATAAATGGAATCATACACCAGGTGGTATTTTGTGACTGGCATCTTTTGCTTAGCATGTTTCCAGAGTTCAGGTACACCAAATTTTCATTTATTTCATTAGATGAGTACCTATAGGGAAAACTAAATTTGGAATAGACATCAATATGTTACTAGCTTGATATTTTCATATTACTTTAAACAAAAGACACAATTCTGAAATTTGAACAATGAATCAGGACATAATGTCATTACAACTATCTAAAGAAATGGTATGTTCTTAGTCAACAGCAGCCAGCGCAGCCGTAGTCGCACTGTAGGTGTCTGAATAACTAGAATTGCTCATTTGAAAAATCAGTATTGACTGAAATTCCATTCACCAGATATACCCAAGGAAAATCTGAAATGTCATCTTTGTCTCCGACTAAAGACCAACCAGCGATGCACAATATCCACAGGCACATCACAACCCCTCTACCTTGAACTTCATCCGCTATTGCCCTTCTCCAGACACAACAGAACTAGATGCTAACGCAACTCACGTCACTTATGCTCATACCTGATTTTGGATTTTTTTGACCTATTCGTAGTCTCCTCTTCAGCATCAAACAGTGAAACATCTTCAATGTCATCATTACTGTCCTAACAGGAGAATTAAATATCCATGAGGGAAAATGTAATTCAACATTTGCCTGCCTACTGCATGCAAGGCAGCACACTAGTCAAAATAGAAGATTAAGCCAGTCACAGCCATCGGGAACTCACAGCCTAAGGAAAGAGGATGCTCAGTTCCTTCACACACACACCTCAGAGACACACACACACACAAATCCTGCTGCAATCATCTGGAGACCCCCCCCCCCCCCCCCCACCCCCAGTGGTGATCCAAGTATCTGCTGTCTCCAATCCCATCCCTGAGCCCTAGGAGGAAACCACTCAGGGGTGCAGAGGATGCTCCTGCAAACTTCAACATCTATTCTCAGCTGCCGTCTCCCAAGTCACAGAGAAAAACGGGATTATGGGGGATAAACTCAATGTTTCTGGCTCCCTCGCAAAATCACGGGGGTGCATCCTGTTTCCATGACTCTATCTCGCAACTCTTTCTCTTCTTATCCAAGGCTAAGAATTCCTTCTTATTTGGCCTCCTCAGGGCCTTGTCCTGCGATTTTCCCATTATTTACTCTGTTGTACCTTCAAGTCTTTCTATTGGCTCTGATCCTGAGATTCAGGATCTGATCCTCAATCTCCCATTCTAGCTACCAGTAAAACCAGGCTCCTAAGAATGGTTCAGTCCTCGATCCACTGCAATTTGCCTCCAGGCTCAACCACAGTAATGAATCTGTTCCTTATACCTGTAAAGTGGCAGCCACTTACCTACCTCCCTGTCTTCATCGCTAGTCTCAACTCCCTTCTCTGCCAGTCTCCCCTCCACGTTACCCACAGATTCATCTTCTTAACATGAAAACATACTATGTCTCTCCTCTGCTCAAATTTTTCAATGGTTCCCCTGTAGGGTACAGAATCAAATTTAACTCCTCCACATACTGCAGATTTCATGATCTGGTCCTTGCTCACTGATCTTCTGATACTCCCTCACACTTGACACTTCAGCCATACTGTCACTCTCTGTTCTCTAAGCACACTAAGGTCTTTTCATCTTTCTACCTTTCACATGTTTTTCTCCACCCAAGATGCTTTCCCTTCCCTATCCCCCAATTAGCTTACCATCAGACAAACACCAAATCACCCTTCAAACTTCACAGCACTCAGACAGATCTCTGTTTGAACAATTATCTCAGGTATTCTTATAGCAAGTCTGAGCTCCTCTTACCCCCATTTGGACTCCAAACTACTGGAAGGCAAAGATTATCTTTGCGTTGGGATAATTCCTAGCATCTAGCAGAGCACCTGGCCAAGTGGTACAATATTTGTTGAAGGCTCTACTGACTAAACAAAGGAAGCAATTACTTGCAATACTTGGCAGCCTGTAAACAGCGCTAGGAGAATTAAGTGCAAATGGGAGCACAGGTAAGGAAGAGAATCATTTCCTCCAGAGGGCTCTGGAGAAGCTTGCTCACTCTGGTCCCTCCATATCTTTTCAAAGGCACAGAAGTAGGAATACAAAAAGTATGCATAGGGAGTGGCCAAATAAGTATAGGGAATGGCCAATGTACAAGCACATATAGTAAGTGAAGGGTGGGAGTAGAAGCTAAGGCTAGAAAGGTAAAATGAACTATTCAACAGAAGCAGAGATCAGAGAGATTTAAAGGTGCTACACTGCTGGCTCTGAAGATGGAGGAAGAGGCCACGAGCCCAGGAATGCAGGTATCCTCTAGAAGCTGGACAAGGCATGGAAATAGATTCTAGAGGCTCCAGAAGAAACAAGGTCCAGCCAAATCTTAATTTTAGCTCTTTAAGACTCATTTCAGACTACTGACCTTTAAAACTGTAACATGTTTGTTGATTTAACCACTAAGGCAATTTGCTACAGCAATAGGAAACCAATACATTAACTAAGTTCCTGCCAGACTAGCCTTCCTTAAGCATGCCAAACTTGTGCCCCATAGGGTCCTTTGAACTTGTGATTAATTCTACCTAGAACTCTTTTTACCTTGCTCTTGGAAAGACTGGCACCTTCTCATTCACTCAATAAATACGGAGTGCTTACTAAGTACCAGGCACTGTGGTAAGTGGTAAGGCCTGAAATAAAGGAGGCAAACAGTTCTGCACTTATAGAGTTGCATTAACTGGAGGTGGATAAGTTCAGGAGTTTGGTTTTGGAAACATAAGTTCAAGACACTGGTATAAAAACTTCAAAACTTTTTTTTTTTTTTGAGTAAGGAGGAAACCATTAATGGGTTCTGAGCAGAGGACTGACATGTTCTGATTCGTTCAAAAGGAAAATTCTGGCTACTGTATTACAAATATGGGAGGTAAGGATGGAGAGGCAAAGGTAAAGCTGGGAGACTGGTTAGAAGGCTACTCCAATAACACAGCCAAAAAAATAAAGGCTTGGTCCAGGGTGGTAACAGTGGAAGTGGTGGGGAGTAGTCAGATTCTGGATGTATTTTAAGGTAGAGCTGTCAGGATCTGTTGATGAACTGAAGGTAGGGATCAGAGAAAAGAAGTCAAGGATGATTCTAGAGTTTTCATCCTGAACAGCTGAAAGGACGAAGATGATAGAACTCTGGGCACTCCAATATTTAGAGGTCAGAAAGATGAGAAAGTATGTGCAGTAGGGACTAAAACGGAACTGCCAAGGAGTGGGAGGTGAACTGGAAGAAGGTAGTGTCCTGGAAGCCAAGTGAAGAAAGCGTTTCCGGGAGGAGGACCAGTTAGCAGTGCCAAATGCTGCTCACAAGTAAGATGAAAACAGAACAGTGACTACAGTATTTTCAGCCATTATTCAGTGCTCTAAGAACGGTTGTTGTATGGCAAGGTGGAGAGGGGAAAAGTCTGAGTGGAATGGATACAAGAGAGAAAAGAATAATTAAGAGACAAGTCTTTCAAGGACTTTTGTCTTTTGGGGAACAAAAAATGGGGTGATACCTGAAAGAGCATGTGGAGATAAGTTTTTGTATTTTAGAATGGGAGAAATTAAAGCATGTGTATATATGCTACTGTGAACAAGATGGTAAGGGGGAGGGGGGTGTAATGATACAGGAGAGAAAAGGGGGAACAACCGAAGCAATGTCTGAGTAGGCAAGAGGGGATGGAAACCAGTGCAGAAATGGAGGAGCCCGCCTAAGAAAGCACAGATAGATCAATTATAGTAAAAGGAAATAGGCAATGTATACAAGAGTTGATGGGCAAAGATGCAGATAGTAGGCAGATGTGAAAATTCTCTTCTGATGTCTTCCATTTCCTCTAAAAAAAAAAAAAAAAAAAAAAAGAAGGACATCAGCTGAAAGAATGAGGGAAGAAATGGAAGGTTTGAGGGGAGAGAAGCTTTAATAGTGGCCTAGAAAAGTGGGAGAGTAAGTGGACAATGGAAATGTAGTCATGACTGCCTGGCAGCCCCAAGAGCTCAAGTCGGTTCCCTGCACAAAGTGAAAGCTGGAACAGTCATCGTGGTTGTGTGTTCTTCCGCCTCATTCAGTTAGGCTGCAGATGCACAGCACTGAATTTAACCATCACTGCATTTTCTCCACTCAAACTTAACCTCCTCAGAGTGGTCTTTTCTGACCATAAATCCTAAAACTGTCCTATTCTCAGATACTACTTCAGATACCAATCTCTTTAGTTATGTAACTTATTATGTCTCTCCTCCACCCCGTGGACACACCCTAATCCCCCAACTACCCCCTAACCCGTAATTCAGGGCAATAAAAGCATCTCCATTGTTCACAGCTGTATGCCCAGGGCCTAAAACACTGCATGACCCACAATACAACCTCAGCAAATAATCTGTGAAATTAAGGAGGGGGGGGGGGAGAGATTTAAAATAATGCAACTGAAAGTGCACTATAAACTAAATTAAAAAAAAACAAAACAAAACAGTAAACTATTATTAAGTTACTCTCACTAATATCTAGACGTAAACCTCAAATACATAATTAACTTTAAGGACACAAACGTGATGATCGACGTGGACCATCAATGCTACAGTTTGGTAATGGAAAACTACAAGGGTTCTGACGGTGTCCTCAGCGCGGCCCCAGAATTCAGGCTAGGAGGGACCCGAGAGGTGCCCGTCGTACACGCCCCCTCCAAAAATGGCTAAGGAAAAAAAGACACCCGCCACTTCACGCAACAGGGTTCTTGCAGCCCAGCATTGCCTCCGACCCGAACACCGCGTTTGTTTACAATGCGCTTCTACACACTCAGAAGCTCCCGGCAAAAAGCCGCCCCTCTATGGCCCGGTGGTCCACACACGCTGCATTCGCCTGGTGCGAGAGAGGCCTTGGAGCGCCCTGACCGGACCACTGCCCAGGCCCTCCCCGTTGCCCCTGGAGCCCAGGCGGTGGACGGGGTCGCGGTCACAACGGCCCCGGGACGCACAGCCCGCCCCCCAAACGAGCCTGCAGCCCGGGGCCTTCCTCCCAACTCCAGCCTCCGCCGCCCTCTCCCGCGCCCACCGCCCTCACCTGCGGCAACATGGTGGTTCTGCGCCAATCCCACTTCCGGGAGAGCACGTCAGCTCGGTAGCCGCCGGGTCCGGAAGGTGGAACGGACGTGGCCTACCCACCGTGGGCCAGGAGGGGCCAAAGCTCAAGCCACACCCGCCCCCACTTCCGCTTCGAGGCACCAAGTGGGAGGAGCAACCCCGGGGGCGGGGCAAGCGCATGGGCGGGGCGGTCCTGGGCCGGGGCCACTGGGGAGGCGGGGCCGCTCAGGGGCGGGGCGAGCAGCTCTGACCCGGGCGGGAACGGGTCCAGGCAGGAGCCGGTTCGCAAATCCACTCTGGGGGTGGAGGAGAAGCTTCGGGTTTGTTTAGGAGAACTTTCCTGTGTCCGATGCGGAGACTGTAAAGCTATCTCACGCCAGGGTCGGTGCCCTGAGTGCGGGGGTGGAGCTTTATGATTCCCTAATTTTGTTCGAATGCTTTACGATACGTATTCCTGTATTCCTTTTGTCCTTTATATTTTTAGAAGCAATTGAAAAAAGTAATAAATCTGCCTTTCCGTAGGGGTAAAAAGCCATCAAGGGGGACAAGAGGATTCCAGAGTAAACGATGGAAAATAACTTCGAGACCCGGGGGAACAGTAGGGTATAGAGGTTGAGACCGTGGGCTCTGGCGTTTGACAGCCGCCACTTAACTAGCATGTAACTAACCTATACATACTCCTTCCTCAAACGTGAAGTGGGGATGACAGTGATATCTACCAAAAAAAAAAAAAATCTCTTCTTGGATTTTTGGCTAAGATCAAGTGTAGTATCTGTTCTTATCAGTGTTATACAGGGCTAGTAGGTGGCAGACGTTCACTTGCCGCCCAGGGTGAGCTCCTGCCTGATGAAAGACCTGAAATTCAGAGGTGTTAAATCTTTGAAACTGATAATATTCCATCTACCGGCCCACTTCAGACTGCTTGCTGTTGAAGGTTCATGGATGTGTACCCTGAACGCGTATTAACACATTTCCTTTTACATGGTTATGTATCAGTGCTATTTTAAACTTCCATCCTAAGGATGAAGGGAAAAAATAAAGAAAACATTCCTCAGAGGAGAGAGGGCTTGGCAAAGCCGTTGCATCCCCTGCAATTGGAGGTGACAAGTGACGTGCAGCTCCACCTGCCCATGCCATGCTTTCTAGCGGTTTTTTGTGTGCATGTGGCTTTTGTTTTTTTTTGTTTTGCTTTCTATTTGACTTCATTACCATACTTTAAAAACGAACATATTTCACAGAAAAAAAAAATCTGAATTTCTGACTTCTCCTGAAGAAGCAAAGCATCTGACGAGGCTGACACACTTTGTAGGAGCTCTCCCATGGGTTATGGCTTCAGAGGTGGGCTTCCCTCTGCTAAGTTACCCACGGGGTCCCTGACACCACTCCTCTAAAGGTTTAAATAGAAACCTCAATACACTCAATATTAGTGACCCTCTTTGTAGAGAGGACGAATATGTTTAATTCTCTTCCATAGGAGTTAGCCCCGAAAAGGGGGAAAAAAACAAAAACAAAAAAAACCCACAAAACTTTCTCAAATACAATATATTAACTCCATTGAGTCCTTCTTCTGTTAGATTAACTGAACTCGCTGAGCTTCATCAATGTTCCAGAAATACTGGGGAACTCTAAAGCATTATTCTGATATAATTCTGTCACTTCTTTTGTTGGAACAGAATGATAGATGGTGATGAGTGTTATCTAATTTCCAATGATTACCTCCCCCTCTCCCCATCGACGAAATTGGGCTTCAGGGAGTACAGACGCAATCTTTCCCAGACTCCCTCTGTTTCCTCACTTTGATATTATCAATTCCTTGGTTCCTAGGAAGATAATTCGGAGTTCCCATATTAATTGCCAAGGAACAGTCTACAACAAAACCCAGAAGGCCAAACATTGACACCCACTTGGTTTTGTTTATTGTAAGACACTGTAATTTCCCAAGGCTGGTTCAGATAAATATATTTTGTCCAAATTCAGGGGCTGCCGTTTTCCCTTGCTTCATGAAATTATCGATAGGCAGGCCTTTGATCTTCCTGAGCCATGCCGCTCTGCTGGCTTTTTCAGGATCGGGCTCTCCGGTGGCCTCTCTGGTCTGATATTCCTTCATCTTGGCCTCTGCGTACTCGTTTTCCTCGCTGACGGTCAACAGCATGAACCCAGTGTTCATTCTAAAGGGATTAAGTGTCGATGTCGTATAGAAGCGAGGCCGTTCTTTCTTGGGAGATGGGGTCTTCGCACCCACTCTCGGAGTGAGCATACGGTTGGGTTTGATGACCTGCATGCTGGTTAACTGGCCGAGACTGTGTGTTCCTCCTTCAACTGAACTGGCCCTGCCATCTTCACCCTTCAGGCTGCCAGAAACCCTAGAGCGGATAAGCATGGGCTGGGGTATGGTGGACTGGACTCTGGGACTTTGCAAAGAGTTCTTCAAGTTGGGCTGCAGTTTCTGGACTTCCAGAGGGATGTTGGTCTGTTTCACATCGACTGGCGGGTTGCTGAGCCTCAACCGCTCAACGGCGGGCTGGATCGATTTTCCTCTGAAACTCAGGACCTTCCTCGGATAGGAGATTGAAGGTCCCCAGGCATCGATGACTTGGGTATAGGGCCTGTGGGGATAGGCAAATGCCCCTGAGTTGTGGGCTTGCTGTAGGGCGTTGACAGTCAGGAGGAACTGGTCAGGCGACATCTGGACTTGCCAGGACTTCTTTGGGTGAGAAAGCAATTCTTCAGGGGTTGCCAGTTGTTTGTATTTTTGTACTTTTCCCACATCATCTGCTTTTTCAAAAGAAGATAAAAACAAGTCAGGGTTCTATGACAAAGACTAAGTAATTATATATAAAATTTAAACCCATTCTAACTACCATGCAAACTGAGGTCTTTTTTGCCCAACAGATATCCCCCACGTGGGCAACTTTCCCCCATGAGACCAGAAATGGGTCTACACATTTAACAAAGCAGGCTTTTAACATATGCTAGTACTTGCATCTATGAGTGTGATCTGCCTCTAGATACACATATTTTGAAGGGAACATGCATTATCCCCGATGTTCCGTACATTTTTGAAACTTCCCCGTGGGTAGGTTACCTCATTTATGAATTACACAAAACAGGTCTTATAAATTTATAGCAACATACCTATCCTTTAAAACAAAAATTGTATTGCAAAGTTTGATCTCTGTCTTATTATTCAAAATTGATTTCAAATGATCTTTGGATGTTTCTCCAAATCAAACCTGCCTTCAAAGAATATGTCATCCCTGGGTACATGCAAAACATCACACATGACCAAAAGACAGTTCCTGAAAACAAATTCCAAGATGTTTTGAACAAAAGCAGTGGCTTCAAACGCCATCAAAGAGGACAAAACATTCATTTGGATGGATAAGTTCTGGCATCTTTCCTCAGAAGGGAGTTTATGACATTAGAGATCTGCAAGGTGTCTGAGACCATTAAATTAACAAACATGTCTTCACAGGTGATCAAACCTACTATGATGTCTCTCCAATTTAGATCTTTTGGTCCCTACAATACCTCGCAGATACACTGAAAGCATTATCCCCACTTTACAAAAAGAGGAACTGAATCATGAAAAACAGGAGTATTTGCCTAGCCTGACTTAGTATTAAAGTCTGAAAAAATATATAAGTCCATATAGGGAGTGGATGTAGCTCGAGTGGTTGAGCACCTGCTGCCCATGTACAAGGTCCT
Organism: Chaetophractus vellerosus; assembly: GCA_004027955.1. Classification (NCBI taxonomy): domain Eukaryota; kingdom Metazoa; phylum Chordata; class Mammalia; order Cingulata; family Chlamyphoridae; genus Chaetophractus; species Chaetophractus vellerosus. Next base: position 370 of record PVKH010046637.1, on the reverse strand, counting down.
GGGTTCAATTCCCGGGTCCTCCTAAAAACAAGCAAACAAATGAAAACACCAACTCTCATTGGGGAGCAGATGCAGCTCAGTGGTTGAGTGCCCGCTTCCCATGTACAAGGTCCTGGGTTCAATTCCCGGTAAACAAACAAATAAAAAAAGTCTATATTCCAGAGTCCATCCCCCCACAGAAGCTTTGAAAAACCAGCAAGAACTGGCCCAAACATCTTTCTCAAAGCTCCAGCAAACAGTGAAAGGATGGCAGTAACAGGGTGAGTAGTGAATCAAGAAAAAAGGCTACTTAAAAGCAATTTTGGGGCCCGGCTAGATAGCTCAGTGGATAAAGAGCTCGCCGGTGTACCACATGGGAGGCCCTGGGTTC
>PVKH010046636.1:0-10378 GCA_004027955.1 Chaetophractus vellerosus | reverse complement strand
TGATCCATAACCTCTTCAGCTGTGAATCCATCACAGTATCCAATTGTAATGAATAGGAAAATGAAATAATAATAGTTTTTAAATGTAAGAGTTAAAATACAGGTGGACTTGTTAATACAAAATAATTTTAGAGAATTAAAAATAGAAATGAAAAATAGAAAAATTCTGGTGTCCAGTCTATTCCATGACACTTTCCTCTTATCACTCTCAGGCAGCCCTCTTTTTATCATTTAATTTTCAAAGAAGCTTTGGGTCACAGCAGAGCCACAGACAAAATAGAAAGCATTCTTGTGTACTCAACCCCCTCCTCCATTTTCTATACAATTCTTTTGAGGTACTGCCATATGGCTGCTTTCCACACAGATGCACCATTTTATGTTCTCACCAAAAAATGCACTAGATTTCCAATTTCTCTACATTCTCTTTAATGAACATTTATTTTCCTTATATTCTTAAATTGTAGCCATCATAGTGGGTGTTAAGTGGCATCTCAATATGGTTTTGATTTCCATTACCTTAATTGCCAATGATATTGAACATCTTTTCATATGTATATTGTCCATTTGTATATCTTCTTTGGAAAAATATCTATTCAAGTCATTTATCCACTTTTTAATTGCATTACTTGTCTTTTTGTTGTTATATAAAAGTTCTTCATAAATTCTGGATACTAAGCCCTTATCCAATATGGTTTGCCACTATTTTCTCCCATTCTGTAATTTAACTTTTCACTTTCTTGATAATATCCTTTCATGTACAAAAGTTTTTAATGTTGATAAAGTCAAAATAAGTTATGATTATTTTGTTGCTTGTGCTTTTTGTGTCATATCTAAGAATACATTACTGATCCCAGATCATGAAGATTTGCCCCAAAGTTATCTCAATGCAGAGATTTTTTGCCTTGCTAGAAATCACCTCTTCCCCCACAAGACCTTTATACCTTCCCTTCAACAACTAATAATTAGGTTTAAGTCACAATGTATATGATGGACCTTCTAAGGGAAGAAAGAGATTATCCTTGAAAAATCTGCAGAACCTAGCCAATATGTATCAGCATCAGACAGAAGAGTAAATATGGAATTGGATCCTGAATGTGAATAATCAAGGGGTATCAGTTGCATAAGGAAGAATTTATTCATGAGAGAGTTTTCTTCCATGATACAGGAGTAAACTCTGGAAAGTACACCAATGGTGCTTTCATAATGGTAGGATGGATCTTGGAGTCTTGGAGATGGACCTCATCAATTGCTCACTATAGGATAATGACAGCATGTTAGACTAAGTGAGCAACAAGTTCCTTGGAGGCCTTAGTGCAGATGGTGGGAGTTAAATAATATGATGATCAGTGATATTGTTGCAGGTGTAGTGGTTGGGCTATACTGAAACATGCCCTCCTAAATAGAGGACAAATTACCACATTTCATGTCTCCTACTATTAACAAGGGAGTACAATACCTGGTAGGTCTCTTTGATTTTTGGAGACAGCAATTTCCACACCTTGGAACATTACTTCAGGTAACTGGGTGGTGTTCAGTTTTGACTGGGGCCCTGTGGCAGGTCCAGACTGCAATGAGAGCAGCCCTACCACTTGGGCCATTCTAGCCAGCAGTCCTATGTATTTGAAGTTGTTGGCATTTCCTAGTAAACTCTTCCTCCATCACTCCTCTAAAGTCCTCATTGAAGCGGTGGGTGTCTGAGACAGTGGAGTTCCACTTCCATATGCAAAGATGCCAATGTGGAAGTGAAACCCCTGAGGCAATGGAGAAACTAAGTACCCCTGTGCACTTCCCCAAAATCAGGAAAATGGAGCCAAAAATTAAAACAAAGGGACAGGGAGAACCCAGTGGACATCTGCCTTGAATCTCTAATTCATTATAATTCAAATTAGGGAGATGGAGAGTTGTTGTTTAAATGATTTATAAATGGCAACAAAACATTATTGTTGTTTATATTTGTTTTCAAACAATTTTCATAGAAAATATAAAGGTACTTCTGAAACTAACCCAATGTTCTTGACTACCCAAGAATAGAGACAAAGCTAGAATCATGATATCAGCTATAAAACCATGTTTTGGGGCTCTTCTCCAAGATAGCAAGGGACATCACTATTTCCTCATCCTGTTCCAGCTTTTTGGGGTTCTGACTTTTGTCTGGGCCAAAAGTCATCAATGTCTTTGCAGGTGAATTCTGCAGAGAATAGTGTGAGACCACCTGCATGGCCTTGATTCTTCCTTCATTACAGCCTTTACCCCAGGATGGGAGCTTGGCCCAAGACAATCTGGGTGATACACACTAGGTTGTACACTGTAGTGGCATATCTTGTGGCTTGATACTCAAGGGAAAAATCTTTTAACCAAACAACCTTATGATAAAATTATTTTCAGTAATAATAATGCTATGACATGAAATGAATAGTACAATGGCAAGAAGAGAAATTAATGATGAATATTGTTATTTTTTGAACTTTGTACAATTAATCATGCCAGTAAATAAAAAAGAAAAAAGGAATGTATAACAAAGAAAAGATTAATAAGACTAATATTTTAAATTACATTAACATACTTTGTCATTTTGTAATGAACATTTTCAAATATACAGCAAAGTTAAAGGATCTTTACTTTGAACAGTTGTTTAGCCACAACCTAGATTTTCCAGTAACATTTTACTAAACTTGTTTTATTACACAGCAATCCATGAATCCACTCCTGTATCCATTTATTGACATAATTTTGTATATAAATAATATTTTTATTTTAAAATATTGTCATAGTTACAGAAAAGTTGCAAAGGTAGCACAAAGAATGCTCACATACCACACACCCAGCATCCTCTATTATTAATATCTTAAATTACTATGGTACATTCATCACAATTAATAAACCAATATTGATACATCATTTTTAACTAAATTCCATGCTTTATTTGGATTTTTTCATTTTTTTTAATGTAAGGTCTTTTCTCTGTTCCAAAGAAAATATATCCATGATACCCTACTACATTTGTCACTTTAAGCTCCTCTGGGTTATTACACTTTTCTGACTTTCCTTGTTTTTGAAGACCTTGAAAAGTTCAAGGAGTTCTGGTCAGGTTCTTTATAGATGTCTTTCAATTGGGGTTTGTCTGATGTTCTCCTCATGCTTAGTCTGGTGTTAGTTTCTGGGAGAAAGATCCATAAGGTGAAGTGCAGTTCTCAAAACATATCAAGGGTGCATGCTATTAATATGACTGCTATTTGATGAGTTAAATTTGGTCTACTGGCTGTTAGTACTTGACAGTTTTCTCCACTGTAAAGTTAATTGTTTCCCCTTTCCCAACTGTACTCTTAAGCTGCAAATCACTAAGCATAAACCACTTAAAAGGCCCACCTGCTGCTCCATTTACTTGAGGAGTTAGGGTCTACATAAATTACTTGGAGTCATGTGCACAGGAGATTGGTCACTTCCCCATTTATTTATATTATATAGATACATGCATATTTATTTTATTCATTGAGTTATAATCCTCTATTGCCTTATTTCTTTTCTTCCCCAAATAGTTTAAGCTTTGGGAGCTCTTTCCGTTGGTTCCTCTGTCCCTTTCAAATGCCCCTCATTGTTTTTTTTTTAAATGAACACTTCCTTGAGAAAATAATAGTAAATTGAATTGAGAAATATGCAGAAAGGATAAAGCCCATAATTCACTCAGTAGTACAAAAATCAATAAATATAATTCACCACATTAACAATCTAAAAACAAACAAAAAAGAAGAAAATTCCATTTGATCATCCCATTAGATGCTGAAAAGCCACTTGTTAAAGTTCAGCATTCATTCATGTAAAAAATGGTTAGCAACCTAGCATTCAAAAGAATTTAATGTGATAAAGAGAGTCTATAAATATATAATACTAAAGAAGAAATATTTCATGCTTTATTGCTACTTTGGGAATAAAACAAGGATGTCTTCTCTTGCAAATGTTATTCACATTATCATAGAGGACCATGCCAGTGCAGTAAGAGGGAAAAAGGAGAGAGAGAGAGAGAGAGAGAGGAAACATATATAGAACTAAAGTATGCCTCTTCATTTACAATATTACTGTTTACATAGAAAATCATCAAGAAGAATGCATGACAACTAATAACAGACATTACCAGGGTCTTAGAATACAAAGTGAACATAGTCAACATCAAACTTCAGCAGTATTTGTTTATATTAGCAACACACTACTTGTTTTTACATTTTTAAAAATATTCACTCACAATACCTAAGCCAAACACAGAATATGAATGCATTACCTTCCTTGCAGCATGGGACAAGTCTCCCAGGGATGAGCCTCCCTGGCAATGAGGGATTACTAACAAATGCCAATGAGCAATACAACAAGGAAAAGACTTCAAATAAAAGGGGGAAATGGTAAAGACAAATGAGTTCATAGGGCTAAGAGACTTCAAAGTGAGTCGGGAGGGTAACCCAGAGGTAACACTTATGTAAATCCCAGTAGGACCTCTTAGGCTTCCAATATGGATAGCACCCCAAACAGAGGACCTCCAGAGGGCTTTGGAGATATCCAGGTCCTAACCAGGACAGATAATCCCAGAGTGGGCCCTAATTCAGAATCCTTACTCCTGAGAGTGACAGAGTCTGACTGAAATAGGTCTTCACTGCACATGGTCCAAATGTCTATTCTATTCAAACCTATATTTGATGCCAGAGTTTTAGGTTTACTTCCATACAACGGAGACTACAGGCTGACCATGTGCCAACTGGGTCCAGAAACTCTGTGGACCTGCAACTCCTATGCTACAACTCAATGGACTCAACCAGGACACCTAGTTGGGAGTTGATGATGGATGACGGCTATGCAGGGGAATCCAGAGAGAGTGCAGCTGCAGGGAGTATAATCCCTTCCATCATATCCATGGGATATAAGCCCCCTCTCACTTGGTGGTGGAGGGGACATTACCATCCCAGACTCCTTGGGATTGGGGGAAGAACTATGGACTAGAATGGACTTGTTGGTGTTCTGCTATAGACTTGTGATATACACAATGGAAGAAATTGCAAAATTATGTGGAGCCAGGGTCACTGGACACTTTGGGAGCAGGGTGAGGGAAGAGCAATTGTAATGAGGGGCTTTTTTGGGACCTGGGAAGTGTCGTGGGTGATGCTGCAATGGAGGATGTAGCCACTTTGTATCATCATGTATCATTCGGAACTGTATGGGAGAGAGGGTTGTCTACAGCCTGAACTGTGATGCATGCTTGATGGCAAAGCCCCAAAATGTGTATATCTATCATAGTCATTATGACACACTGAGGGATGTGTATGTGGGGGGTTGTGGGAGGGGTGGGGGAGTGGCATATGGGTACTCCCAGAATCTCTGTGTAATATTTATGTAATAATTTTATCCTAAAAATATATATAGATATATAAAAAATAAATTAAAAATTTTTAAAAATTCACAATACCTTAAAAAATGCAAGAGGGAGAGTGAAAAATAAAAAAAGTGTGAACTGTCTCCACACTAAATCTTACAAAACACTACTAGGAAAACCTAAATAAGCCCTGTAGCCATTTGATGTAATTATGAATTCCAAAAATTGATATTGAATTGTGCTTATAAAATTGATTTTGAATCATGCTTATAAATCATTATCTGTTAATCTGGGCATGATTAAGTTATGCTTAGGGTGTTCAGTGGGTCAATAGGGTGTTGAGCCCCACCACTTGGTGGGTTGGGGAATTGAATATAAAAGGCAAGGCAAAGGACAGAGGAAGCAGTTTTGAGAAGCAGTTTTTTGAGAAGTTGTTCTGATATTGGAGAGAACACTCCAGGAGAAGAGAAGTAAGCTGTTCACCTGATAGTCTACAGCTGACCTTGTGAAAGAAGCAGAAGTGCTAAGCCCAGAGAGAAATGCAGAAATGCAGCCCTGGGAAGAGAGGAGCCCAAGAAGCCTGAACCCTGGCAGCTGTCTTGCCTCCAACAAGTGGCAATGGACTTTGGTGAGGGAAGAAACTTATGCTTGCTTGCCTGGTAAGTGTAAGCTTCTACCCCAAATAAATACCCTTTATAAAAAACAACCAATCATTGGCAATTTGCATTAGCACTCCTTTGGCTGACTAATACAGAATTTGGTACCAGGAGTGGGGTAGTGCTTTTGCAATTACCAAAATGTTGGAATGGTTTTATAAATGGGTAAGGGATATTTTTTGGAGGAATTGTGAGATGCTTGATGGAAAGGCCTAGATTGCTTTGCAGAGACTGTTGGTAGCAATATGGAGCTTAAAGTTAATTTTGATAAGGACTTAGAAGGAAACAATTGTGAGATGGATGGTAAAGAGACTTTTTATGATGCCTTAGAAGTAAATGATGAAACTATTATTGGAAACTGGAGGAAAGGTGATCCATATTTTAAAGTTGCAGAGAACTTAGCAAGATTAATTCCTGGTATTATAAGTAAGACAGAATTTGAACATGGCAAACCTGAGCATTTAGCTGAAAAACTTTCCAAGGTAAACTCAGAGAATGTTGTTTGGCTTCTCCTTGCAACTTATAGCAAAATGCTAGATGAGCAAAATACACTAAGGACTGAATTCTTGGGCACAAAGAAAGGAGAAACTGATTCCAGAACTTACAAATTTCACAATACCTTTCATCAAGTTTCTAGATGAAAGTGTCCCATTTGAAGACTTAGCTAAACCTGGAACTTGTAAATCAGAATTGAAGATGTGGTTATCTCAGAGAGACTGTGGAATGTCTTACTGTCTGATGGCTTCAACACCTGCTTCCTGCATGCTATACCAACAAAGTTTTTGAGAGAGCTGTATGAACAAAACCACTTTTGGTTTGGACAAAAGATGACATGGAAAGGAAAGATTGAAGGAGAAACAGCTTTAAGAAGAAACCCATGGAAGCTGAGATCTGGAATTAAGACATCACCTTGGGCCAAGAGAGGAGTCCCACCCATGTGTAGAGAGAGGGTGAGTTTGCCCCAGCAGTTGAAGAGGGTCGATGTTCCCACACAATGTTCAGGAAGAGTTTTGCTGCCCCAGGGTATAGGGAGGGTGGAGCACATTCCTCAAAGATTAGGGTGGTTAGGTCTGCCCACCATAGGCCTGAGAGGGGTTCTCCTGTCCCCCATGGATTAGAGAAGGCCAGGTGGGTAACCCATTGCTCTGACAGGGTTGCGCTTGTATGCCAAATGTTAGGGCGAATGTTGTCTTCACCTCACTGTACTAGGGGGGCTAAGACTCTAACCCAAATATTGGGTAAGGTGTGGAAATCACCCCAACACTCTTGTGGGTGAGGTCTGGAACTTGATTGACACATAGATGCTTGATGAGGGTGGAACTAAGAAAGTGGCCATTGGGCAAGCCTGTGGAAAGGGTGGGTCCCCATGTGGCCCCAAGGAGAAGAAACCATCATCTTAAGAATGACTCTCAGACTTTAAAATTGAATGGAGGATGCCCTGTAGTTTTACTGAACTGTAGAGGACCCATGGCTCATGTTTAACCTCCCAATTTCTCCTATGGTAATGAAAATGTTTATCCTATGTCTTTCAATTTGTGTATTGCAAGCAGTTAAATGGTTTTGTAATTTTTAAAAGTCTATAGCAGACATGACTTTGCCTCAAGATGAATTGTATTTCTTTAAAATGATTATGACATGATTTTATACTTGCATTGTTACTGCTTTAAGGTTTTTTGAATATTGTAATGTATTTTTGGAGGGTGGAGTGTAGCCATTTAATGTAATTATGAATTCCAAAAATCAATATTGAATCATGCTTGTAAACTGATCTGTTAATCTGTGCATGATTATGTTATGGTTAGGGCATTGAGTGGGCCATGTCAGTAGGGCATTGAGCCCCACCACTTTGTGGGTGGGAGAATCAAATATAAAAGGCAAGGCAAAGGACAGAGGGAGCAGATTTGAGAAGCAGTTTTTGAGAAGCAGTTCTGATGTTGGAGAGAACACCCCAGGAGAAGAGATGTGAGCCATTCACCTGATAGACTACAGCTGACCTTGTGGAGGAAGCAGAAGAGCTAAGCCCAGAGAGAAATGCAGAAATGCAGCCCTGGGAAGAGAGGAATCCAAGAAGCCTAAACCCTGGTAAACATCAGCAGCTGTCTTGCTCCAACACAAGGCAATGGACTTTGGTGAGGGAAGAAACTTATGCTTTGTGGCCTGGTAAGTGTAAGCTTCTACCCCAAATAAATAACCTTTATAAAAACCAACCAATCATTGGTAATTTGCATTAGCACCCCTTTGGCTGACTAATACAAGCCCTAAAATCTGAAAAGATATGCTATGATCTTGCATGAGAAATCCCATTGTTGATGATATCAGTTCACATCAAAATAATGTTTTATTTCTACACAATCCAAAAGAATTCCATAATGCCATTTTGTAGGAGTTGACAAACTGATTCTCAAATTTATTTGGAAATGAAAAATATCTAGAATAGCCAAAAGATCTTGAAAAGTAGATCAATGCAGAACGATTTACAGTACTTGACTTCCACAATTTCTGTAAAGCTACAATATTCAAGATTTATGGAATGGGCCTATGGAAGAGAATTAGATAAATATAAGAGGGTAGAAATTCCAGATATAGAACTATGTAGTCCATTGATTTTTTAAACGTCATTAGAGCAATTCAATGGGGAAACTAGGCTGAAACAACATGATATCACATGGAAAAATACAAACTGCTTCCTACTGTAGACTATGTAAAATCTGAGTCTGAGGTAAATAGAATTAAACATAAATGTTAAGTGTAAAGCTCTTAATTTTATATTAAATATAAAATTGACTAAACAGCACCAAAATCATATCTTCTGTTAATCAAAATATACCTTAAAGAAAATTAATACACAAGACAACTATTGGGAGAAAATATTCCAAAAACATATCTGACAAAGCACATAAATCCAGAATACATTAAAAACTCCTATAGGAATCCAAGAAGGTAGAGTAGGAAACAGCAGGCTGCACTCTTCCTCCAGAAGCTGCTGGAAGGCATGGAGGTTTTCAGGGCAAAGAGGAACATGCACGGCCATGGGGGTGATTGGAGAGAGCAGATGGAGACGAGCCCAGCCAGACACTGGGGGAAAGATGGGCAGCGGGTTGATTAGGACAGTGTAACATTGCCCAGATGGGCAGTGGAGGAATGGCCAGCAGTGGGCAATAGAGCCAGTGAATGGATGACAGGGCCAGGTGCTGAAGGCTTGAGAGGGAGGCACATTTATTTATTTTTTCCTCCTTTTACTCATTCAGGTAATTGTGGAGAGTCTGTACCACAGGATGATTGAATGGTGGGCATGGGCAATCCATGAGGGGGAGACTAGCCAGTCAAATCAGGAGGGAGGCCCTGTTGTAATCCTTTCCTTTCCTTTCCTTTCCTTTTCATTTCCTTCCCTTCTCTTCCCTTCCCTTCCCTTTCCTTTCCTTTTTTGTTTTTTCTTTTCTTCTCTCCTTGTTTTAGTCAGCCAAAGGGGTGCTGATGCAAAATACCAGAAATCTGTTGGTTTTTATAAAGTGTATTTATTTAGGGTAGATGCTTACAGTTACCAGACTATAAAGCATAATTTACTTCCCTCACCAAAGCCTATTGCCACGTGTTGGGGCAAGATGGCTACCAATGTCTGCCAAGAGTTCAGGCTTCATGGGTTCCTCTCTTCCTGAGGCTCAATTTCTCTCTGGGTTCAGCTCTTCTGATATCTCCACAAGGCCAGCAGTAGGCTATCAGGTGAACAATTTATTTTTCTTCCCAGGGGTTTTTCTCTTTCATCATGGTCAAGATCCTCTATATGTTTAGTTCCCAGGGCTCCAGCTAAAAAACTCCAGACTCTCTTCTCTGCGGTGCATTTTCTTTGTGAATCCCCACCCACCAAGGGGTCAGGGATCCAATATCCTACTGATGTGGCCCAATCAAAGCCTTAATCATTATTCAATCAAGTAAAAGTAAAACTTCTGAATCCAATATACTCTAATATGCCCAGAGGAAAAGAGCAGTTTACAAACATAATCCAATATTACTTTTTAAAATTCATTAATAATATGAAATTGCTACACTCCACCCTCTGCGTTCCAAAAAGACATCACAATATTTTTTTAAAAAAACACCTTAAATCTGTTACAATGCTGAGTACAATATCATATAATTAGTTAAAGAAATACAGTTTATCTTGGGGGCAAAGTCCCACCTTGCTGTAGACCTCTGTAATTACAAAACAGTTTATCTGCTTCCAATACACAAATGGACAGAAAAAGGACAAACATTTTCATTACAATAAGGAGAAATTGGGAGGGAAATATGAGTCATGTGTCCTCTACATTTCAGTAAACCTGCAGGATATACTTCATTAGATGTCAAAGTCTGAGAATTGTTCTTAAGAT
>PVKH010046635.1:0-10376 GCA_004027955.1 Chaetophractus vellerosus | reverse complement strand
AAAAAGGGAAATAAAAATCCTCTTCCCCAAGAACAATGGTGTGCACGGCCAATAACTGATCATGGCTATTGACTAGTGAATTCAATTCTCTGGGTACTGTCTCTGAGGGCAGCTATTGTTTCAACCCTCCTCAGAATTTTCCCTCCAGGCAAAAAGCAGCATGAGACAATGAAAGGAGTATAAAAAGTATAGAAGTAGACAGTCTGGGAAAAGGCCTGTCAGCTTGAGATACCCAGGAGAGGGAGGTCTATCCCTTGGGAAACAGAAGGAACAACCAAACTCCTGTAAGTAGGGGGACTCAAAACAACTAACAAATAAAAGCTCAGGACAAGGACAAGCCCCAATTAGACAGGGAAAACCCTACACAGTGCATTTACCTTGGACAGACCTTCCTGATAGAGGGCTGTAACTCAAGCAAATCTCTGTCTTATCACCAGTTGGTTACAAACCAAGGAACAGGTATCCCAGGGAGTAAATCCCAGGGCTAATATTTTAAAATATTAAAATATATAGTGTGCAACAAGAGTACAAGACAAACAAAGAAATAGAAAATGATGGCCCATGCAAAGGAAGAGGATGAAAATATAGAAACCACCAAAGAATAAGATGAAAATGTGGACATACCAAACAAAGCCTTTAAAAAATGCTTAAGGAGATGAAGAAAAGTACAGAGAAAGAACTACCGGATATAAGCAAAACAATAAATGAACAATATGAGAGTCTAAATAAAGAGAAATTTTACAAAGGTATCAAACAGAACTTCCAACTGGAGTTGGAGACTACAATAACTGAAATGAAAAATGCCCAGGAGGGTTTCAAAAGCAGATTGGAGTTGGCAGAAAAAAGAATCCGTGAACTTGAAGACAAGACACTTGAAATGAATCAGGCTGAGGAGCAGATAGAAAAAAGAAATACTGAAAGTGAAAAAACCTAAGACAGCTAGGAGTCACCATCAGGTACACCAATACATGCATTATGGGAGTCCCAGAAGGAAAAGAAAGGGAGGAAAGGGCAGAAGGAACAGTCAAAGAAATAATGACAGAGAACTTCCTAAACGTAGCAAAAGTATGACTATGTACTTCCATGATGATCAGAGAGCACCATACAGGATAAACATGAAGGAAAATATACCCCATCATATATGAATACACTATCAAATGCAAAGGGCAAGAAGAGACTTCTGAAAGCTGCAAGAGAAAAGCAACGTGTTGTATACAAGGGAGATTGAATAAGATTCAGTACTGATTTCTCATCAGGAGCCATGGAGGCAAGAAGGAAGAGAGTTGAAATACATAAAGTGCTCAAGGAAAACAACTGCCAGCCAAGAATTTCATATCCAGTGAGACTTTTTTTTTCAAAAATGAGGGGGAGATTAAGACAAAAATATATACCATGGATAAAAATATATACCATGCAAGCAGTAACCCAAAAGAGAGCTGGGGAAGCTATACTAATATTGTATAAAATAGTCTTTAAGTCAAAAACAGTTATAAGGGACAAAGATGGTCATTATACACTGAGATAAGGGAACAATTCAATTATAACATGTAACAATTATAAATATATATGTACCTAACAGCAGAGCCCCAAAATATATGAAGCAAATACTGTTAGATTTAAAGAGAGAAATTGACTGTTCCACATTAATAGTAGGAGACTTTAACACACCACATCCACTAACGGATAGACCATCTAGTCAGAAGATCAGTCAGTAAGTACAGGACTTTAATGATACAGTAAACCAACCAGACCTAACATATATAGAACACTGCACCAAACAATAACAGAATACATATTCTTTTCAAGTGCATATGGATCACTTGATATGGATCACTTGATATGTTGGGTTACAAAACGTCTCAATAAATTTAAAAATACTGAATTCATACAATGAATATTCTCCAACCACAGTGGAATGAACCTAGAAAACAATAACAGAGGGAGAAAGAGAAAATTCACAATTATATTGAAATTAAAAAAACATACTCTTAAACAACCAATGGGTTAAAGAAGAAATCTCAAGTGAACTTAAGAAATATCTTGAGATGAATTAACAAGAAAATATAATATACAAAAACTTATAGGATGCAGCGAAGGCAATGCTGAGAGGGAAATTTATAGCTCTAAATGCTTACATTAGAAAGAAGAAAGACTTCAAATCATTGACCTAACCTCAAAAAGGGGAGAAAATATTTGGAAACCACATATCTAGTAATGGATTAATATCCAATATATAAAAAGAAATCCTACTTAACAACAAAAAGACAAACAACCCAATTTAAAACTGGGCAAAACACTTGAACAGACATTCTCCAAAGAACATATACATATACAAACATAAAGCACATGAAAAGATACTCAACATCACTAGCCATCAGGGAAATGAAAATCAAAACCACAAGATACCATTTCACATCCATTAGAATGGCTGCTATTAAAAAAAAAAAATCCAGAAAATAACAGGTGTTGGAGAGGATGTGGAGAAATAGGAACACTCATTCATTGTTGTTAGCAATGTAAAATTGTGTAGCTGCTGTGGAAGACAATTTGGCAGTTCCACAAAAAGCTAAGTATAGAACTACAATATGACCTGGAAATCCTCTACTAGTTACATACCCAAAAAATTGAAAACAGAGTCTTGAATAGATATTTGTACACTGTATTAGTCAGCCAAAGGGGTGCTGATGCAAAATCCCAGAAATCGGTTGGTTTTTATAAAGGGTATTTATTTATGGTAGAAGCTTACAATTACCAGGTCATAAAGCATAATTTACTTCCCTCGCCAAAGTCTATTGCCAGGTGTTGCAGCAAGATGGCAGCCAACATCTTCCAGGATTCAGGCTTCCTGGGTTCCTCTCTTCCCAGGGCTCATTTCTCTCCGAGCTTGGCTCCTCTGTTCTCCACAAGGCCAGCTGTAGACTATCAGGCAACCGGCTCTGTCTTTCCCCAGGGCTTAATTCTTTCTGGGTTCAGTTGCTCTGCTCCTCTGTGTGCTTACTTCCTAGCCTCCAGCTCAAAACTCCCACCTCCCTTCTCTGCAGTGTGGTTTTTCTTCAGTCGCCACCCACCAAGGGGGCAGGGACTCAATGTCCTACTGATGTGGCCCAATTAAAGCCTTAATCATTGTTTAATCAAGTAAACCTCTGAATCTAAGATAATGTAATATGCCCAGAGGAAAAAACCAGTTCACAAACATAATCCAGTATCTATTTTTGGAATGCACAAATAATGTCAAACTGCTACACACACCAATGCCATACCAACATTATTCAGAATTGCCAAAAGATGGAAGCAACTGATGAATGGATAAATAAAATGTGATATATATATATACACAATGGACTATAATTCAGCCATAAAAAGGAGTGAAGTTCTGAATACATGTGACAACATGGATGAACCTTGAAGATATCATGTTGAGTGAAGTAAGCCAGATATAAAGGACACACATTGTATGATCTGATTTGAAACAATTAGAATAAACAAATCCATAGAGTCAGAATGTAGAATATAGGTTACCAAGGGACAGGCTGGGGATAGGAAATGGGAAGTTAAGGCTTAAAATGTATAGGGTTCCTATTTGGAATGATGGAAATATTTTGGTAATGAATGGTGGTGATGGTAGCACAACATTGAGAATGCAATTAACTGCACTGAAATATATATCTGAATATGAGTAAAAGGGGGAAATGTTAGATTGTATATATAGTAACAGAACTAAAAATGTAAAAAAAACATGGAGCTACACTATACAGATATTGAACCATAAGTTAAACCATGGAATTTTATTAATAGTACAATTATAAAAATGTGCTATCATCAATTATAGCAAATGTTCCACCCCAATGTAAGGTGTTCATGGTGGGGGTGGTATATGGGAATATTGTATTTTATGCCTGTTGTTCTGTAAACCCACAACTTCTCAAAGAAAGAAAAAATAAATAAAAAGGAGATAGGCGATAGATTCCAGAGCAGCATTACATTTTGTATTATTACTTTTCCATGATTTTTCATTTGGGAGCTGAAATAATCAATTTTTATTGGTTAGGTCTTCTTCCATTTAGTTTATGAAACAGATATGGAAGTACATATGAATTTTCCCCACACATAAGTGATAATTTCATAGAGAAGTTAAGAAATATAAACTTTTGACCATCACAAGATTTAATATTAGTATGTATTAATTTGTAAGCAACTAGAAAATAAGGAAAATGATGAGATTCAAGGTAATAACTTTTTGTCTTTTTGACAGAATTATAAAATCTCTCCAGTAATAATTAATGGAAATTATATAAGCATACTTTATTTTAGTTCCATCAAGCAATTTAATAAAGTGTGGATGAGCTTCAGGGTACTTAGACCCACAGCTATTGATTCACTAAGGCTGAACAGTGGTATCTAAAGAGGTTGATTATTAATTAGCAAAGAAGGACGCTAATGATGAGGCATAATACCCTACACTTGGGATTGTCTTAGTCTACATCTTTCTTAATAACTAGAGTGAAGATACAGAAAGCATGAAACTCCTCATCAAGTAAATCAATATCTCTATTTGAGAATTCAGAAATATCTCAACATTATGGAACAATAAACAAGCTAGTTAAAGTTTAATAAGAACCTAAGTAAACAACTTCACTGCATAATATTATCTATATCAGTACAGGATGTGGGAAACTGGACTTAATAAGAGTTCATATGAAAAAGGCATAGGAGATCTAACTGACGGAAAGTAAATGGGAGCCAACAGTGCACATTAGTGCCAAAAATGCTAATGTGACCTTAGGCTGCATTGCTCTAAATAGATGCCCTGATTAAGGAAGTTGATAGCCCCTCTGTGTTCCTCATTGGTCAGGTTATGTCTAGAATCACCAAATTAAAAGGGACAGAGGCAAAATGGAATAAATTTAGGAGACTATGACTCAGATGGTTAAGACCTGGTAATCTTGCCAGTTGTGAGATGCTTGAGGAAAAATTGGATATGCTTAGCATGGAGGAAAATGCCCAAAGGAGAGTTAGGAGGTTGTATAGGGATGCACGTGGATAGGGCAAAACAATTTTTAAAATTTAAATATCTGAAAGTCTGTTCTGTTGAAAAGGGATGGGGCTTATTTTGAGCAGGTACTTCAGGAAAAGATAGTATTATTGGAGATAAGCTTTCTAACTATTTTTAACCCTGAATTATTGAACAGGCTCCCTAAAACATAGTTATGATACAATGTCTTTGCAAAGTATTTTCTGATATGCATAAAGAACCAGAAAAATGTTGATACCCTTTGTGGCAGTTTGAGGTTATTCATTAATTTCAAAAAAAGAAGGATTATGTTTGTAAACTGGTCTGTTCCTCTGGGTGTGATCCCTTTTGATTGTATTAAATTCACCTGAGATGTCTTTGATTAAATTACCTGTTAGGGTTAGGGTTTTGATTGGACCACTTCAGTAGGGCGTGACTCAGGTTTGAGTCCCTGCCCTGTTGGTGGGCTGATATAAATTTACACTCACTGAAGAAGACACACAGGAAGAAACAGGGAACTCCATAGACACGGAAGAGGAGAGAACTTGGTCATTTCAGTCCTGCCATGTGACAGAAAGGAGAAGAATCAAACAGGAAGAGAGGTGAGTTCCATGCAAGCCTACAGCTGAGGTGGGAAGAAGCTGGGCCCATGGATCCTTAAGAGGAAGAAGGCCCAAGAGACCAGGCATCTTGCTTCAACACGTGGCAACAGACTTTGGTGAGAAAGTACCTCTTATGGTACCTTGAGTTGGACACTTTAGGGCCTTGTAACTTAAGCTTTTACCCCCAAATAAATACTCTTTATAAAAGCCAACGGATTTCTGGTACTTTGTATCGCACCCATTTGCCTAATACACCCTTTAACTCATTATTATTACTTATGGTAATATATCCTTTAAAAATGACCTAAAATATGGGGAAAAGTTTAATGCATAATGATAATACTCAGATTGTTATATATAGTAATGAAAGATTAAAAATAATATGATCAACAGTAGGAACTAATTAACTATAGCATTTTCCTTATGTGGAATATTGTGGATTATATAGCAGGATGAAAAATTATTTATGACTTAAAAGGTAGAAACAAAAATGTCAAATTATGTTCAATGTACTCATTGCAATAGCAATGATAATAAGAGCTAACATTTGTTGGTTTCTTATTATGTGCTAGACTCTGTTCAAAGTGCTTTCCACATATTAAGTCATTTAATCCTCTCCATGAAATATAGCATGTACTTCCAAGTCTGACTTTCTGAGCTCAAATCCTGGTTTTGACATTTGCTTGGCTATATAGATTAGGACAAGTCAATTCCCCTCTCTGTGTTCTTAGTTTCTCATCTGTAAAATGGAGAGATGAGTTCCTATGTCACAGGATCATCATGGAAATGAACTAATGTATCTAAAATGCTTAGAACAGTATTTAACTCATCGTATGTGCTATCTAAGTGTTAGTTATTTTATTATCCCCTTTTATCAGATGAGGAAACAATTATATCTATGTAAACATATACGTTAAAAGAGAACACACCAAAAACATAACAAATTATTAATATGTTAAGGATTTATGGTTAGTTTTTTTCAGTATTTTTAAGCTTTCTAAAAGCAATTGCTTGGGGGCTAGCTGTAGCTCAATTGGTAGAGTGCCAGTTTACCATGTGGGAGGCCCCGGGTTCAGTTCCCGGGGCCTCCTTGAGCGGGCAGACTGCCTTGAGAAGGCAAGCCGCCATGGCAGGGCAAAGCCGCCACGGGCAGGGCAAGCTGCCACGGGCGTGGCAGGACAAGCCGCCCAAGAGCAGGACAAGCTGCCCGCGAGCAGGCAAGGCCACTGCGTGATGAGCTGACTCAGCGGGTCGCCGCAGCGGGGGGGAAACAAGCAGACACAGAAGAACACAAAAATCAACACAGCAAGAACAAGCAGAAAGGGGGGGGGCGGGAGATGTATAATAATAAAAAAATAAATAAATAAATAAAAGCAATTGCTTAAATTCATTTTATAGGTTAAAAAAAGGTTTAGATGAAAGTAGTGAGCCTCCTGTTATATAAAGTATTTGTTAAGAAAAGAGACATTAATTAGTGTTTATTAAGAACATTCTACATGATCAGCATTTATTCCAGGCTCTGAGGATATAAAAATAGATAAAATATAAGTTTTAGGTTGCTTAAAACTTAGTGGGGGGAGTAAAATAAATAAGTAAGTAAATATCAATAAATGTACTATTATAAACAGGTCTGAACTTGGTGCAAGGACAGCAAAGTTCCAGAGACAAGAAAGCACACCATTTCTTTGCTAAGTGCAAGTAGTTCAGAATAGCTAGATAAACGTTGAGGCTGTTGAGGTAAACTGGGTCCAGATCATAAAGTTCTTATCGTCCATTGTGATTAAGTTCATGTGCCAACTTGGCCAGGTTTTGGTGTCCGGTTGTTTGGTCTAGCAAACATTGGCCTCATTGTTACTGTGAGGACATTTTGTGGACTTAAATTATCAATATGTTGATCACATCTATGGTTTATTACATCTACAATCAACTGAGGAGATTGCCTTCCATCTCTTCTAATCAGCTGAAAGCTTTCAAAGGAGAAGTGATGAAGGAGAATTGATGATTTCAGCAGTCAATAGAGAGACTTTCCATCTCTGTTTCACCCAGTCAACTTCTCCTGGGGAAATCCATCTAAAACTGTCACTGGAGTTTCAAACTTACAACCTGACCTACAGATTTTAGAGTTGTGCATCTCCACAGTTGTGTGAGACAATGCTTATAAAAATCTCATAATATTTACAGATATCTCCTGTTGGTTCTGTTTCCCAAGAGAACCCTACATGATACAGCCTTGGTGTGAGGAGAGTGTTGTGCTGCTATTGCAAATACCAAAAATGTGCAAACTACTTTGGAATTGGTTAGTGGGTAGAGGCTAGAAGAATTGTGAGCTGTTGAAAGAAAAGGCTTTGATTGCTTTGACAAGACTGTTAGTAGAAATATGGATGTTAAAAGTACTTCTGATAAGGGCTGAGACAGAAATGATGAATGTGTTATTGGAAACTGGAAGAGAGATGGTCCTTGTTTTAAAGTTGCAGGTATCTTGGCGAAATTGAGTTCTGATGTCCAATGGAAGGCAGAATTTAAAAGTGATGAGTTTCCTTATTTAGCTGAGGAGATTTCCAAGCTAAGTGTGGGAAGTGCAGCCTGGATTCTCCTTGCAGCTTATAGTAAAATGCAAGAGGAAAGGGATGAGCTGAGAACTGAACTCCTGTGCAGAAAGAAACCAGTAATTGATGGTTTGAAAACTTCTGAGTTTCTGGAAAGTGAATCTGCAGAGAATAGTGCTCCATGTGAGGGTCTAACTGAACATGGATCCAATCAGCCACTTCAGTCTAGTCAGGATTGGAGATGCACTTATCCCAGGAAGGATCTGTGGGAAATCCTACAGTTTGATGCTTTTAATCCCTGTGTACTACATGTGAAAATGACATGTCTTTTGAGAGCTCTGTATGAACGGAACCACTGCCAGCCTGGACTAAAAGGGACAGAAAAGGGACAGATTGAAAGAAAAATCACTTCAAAGGCAGAATCATGGAAGCTGGGGTGTGAATTGAAGACATCTTGGACCAAGAGAGTGGACCCACCCATGTGTATGGAAAGGGAGAGTATACTCAGGCACTTGAGGAGGGCAGGCCTTCTGCCCCATTGTTCAGGAAAAGTGCTACCACCCCACTTTTCTCAGATGCTGGGGGAATTGCTTGAAGAGGGTGGAACCTTCACCCCAGTGTTCAGGGAGAGCATGGCCACTGTGCAAGCACTTGGAAGAAGTAGGGCTGCTACTTCATCAGGCCCAGAGGACAAAACATCATTCCATAGATGACTCTCAGACCTTGAAATCTAATGGAGTATGCCTTCCAAGGTGTGGGGACTGTTTGGAACCTGAGACCCCTGTTTTGCTTTCAATTTCTTCCTATGAGAATGGGAATGCTCATCCTATGCCGATCCTTCCTTTTTCTATTGGAAGCAGATAACTTGTTTTCTAGGTTTCATAGGTCCTCAGAATGAGGGGAATTGTGCCCATGGACAGACCACAGGTATAACTGATTTTGATGAGACTTTGTGTTTAGTATTGTTACTGAAATGACTTATGACTTTTGGGACATTGTGATGGAATGAATGTATTTTGCATATAGAAAGAACATGCTTTTTGAGGTCCAGAGGATGGAGTGTGGTGGGGTAAAGCTATCTGTACCCCACAAAAACATGATCTTGAATTTAATCCATTTCTGTGTGTAGACCTATTATAAGTAGGAGATTTTGATAAGGCTACTTCAGTTAAGGTGTGACCCAATTCAATCTGGCCCTACCTATAAGCTAATAAATTCTCATTGTTTAAGCCAAGCCATTTCATGGTATCTGCTTTAAGCACCCTGAGAATGTAAAGCATCTACCTTAAGGATTTTGGATTTACTATCTGGAGGGAGAAGTAGAGAATCATTGAAGCATTTTAAAGTGAAATGTGACATGATCAAATCTTTGATTTATAAAGATTATTTGCTTGCAGTGTCATGAATAAATTGGATATTGAATGTAATTTTCTTCCCTCTGCAACTGAGCTGGCCCTATGATTTGCTCTGATCAATAGAATGCACCGAAATGACGTGGTGACTTCTGAGGCGAGACCATAAAAGGTCTTGCAGATTCCAGATCACCTTTTTGGAAATCTGAGGCCACCATGATGTAAAGAAGCCCAATCTAGCCTAATGGAGAATGAAAGGCCACATGAGGAGAATGGATGCTTGACCCCACAGTTAAAAGGAACTGCCAGACATGTGAGCAAAATCGTCTTGAACCCTCCAGTCCCAGCTGAAGCACCAGATGACTGCAGCCACATGAATGAGCCAAGGCAGTAGGGGAACCAACCATTCAATCCTCAAAATTATAAGAAATGGTAAACTCCATTTTAGAGTGATTTGTTATGCAGCAACAGCTAACTGAAATAGGAAGGAAAGGTATAGTTTTTTTTGTTATTTTTTGTTTTTGTTTTTTTACATATCCCCCCCTTTCTGCTTGTTCTTGCTGTGTTCATTTTTGCGTTCTTCTGTGTCTGCTTTGTCTCCCCCCCGTTGCGGCGATGTGCCGAATCAGCTCACCGCGCAGGCAGCTTGCCCCACTTGCAGGCGGCTCTGCTCTGCTCACGGGCGGCTCTGCTCTGTTTGCGGGTGACTTGCCCTGCCATGGCGGCTTTTTGCCCTGCCCACGGTGGCTCTGCCCTGCCCACAGGCTTGCCCTCTCAAGTCGGTCTGCCCGCTCGGAGAGGCCCCGGGAACCGAACCCAGGGCCTCCCATGTGGTGAACTGGTGCCCTATCCACTGGGCAACAGC
>PVKH010046634.1:0-10376 GCA_004027955.1 Chaetophractus vellerosus | reverse complement strand
AAGCAGCGATTTTACATTTAGACATGGCACTTTTGGCTCAGTCATATCAACTGGCCATATTGAAATGGTCTGCTTCACGTGTGCCCCAATGGCCAGTCACCAGAGTGTCCTCAGCTATCCATCCTGGGCTCCCAACCTCTCGGAATCTCACACCCCTCCAGGCCCGGTGTCTCTGGCCCTGACTGGTGATAGCCTGGTCCTTATATCCTTACACTTTGCCCTCCCCCTCTCCCAGACTGCATCTGCTTCTCTCCCAGCCTATTCTGCCCAGGGCCTCGGCTGCAGCCAGCAGCAGACTCTCCTATTTGAATTGCTCTTTGTGACTATGACCAGCATTGCCCTTCTTAGCCCCTCCATGCTTGCTGGTCATGGGGGAGATGGCCAAGGCCTCTACCCAAACCACTCAGGGGTGTGGGGCAGTGCCCATTTTGAGCAGCAACAACCATCTCAGTGAAGATTCTACAAGCTGAATGCTGTGCAGCCTGTCTGAGATGCTCCCAGATGGCAGGGTCCAGCTGTCCCTGTACTTGGAACCTCAGAAAGAGACCTGCACCCAGGGAGGGTGTCCTGGCACTGTGTTCCAGGGTTGGGACTTCCAAGGAGAGCCAGGGGAGCCATGTGCCCTTGACCCCAGTCATCAGCTTTCACATTGCCATTGGACTTATCCTTCTCAACCTCTGCACACCTCTTTTCTGGAAAAGGTCACCAAAGGCAAGCTTCCCAATACCATCCAGACTCAGAATCTGGAACCCCAAAGGGAACTTGCAGTCCTCGCGGAGTTTGATATTAGATGTAAGACTGGCACCTGAGCCAGAACTTTTCCCTCCAGTCCCCACACCTGCCCATAGGCCACAATCCCCATTTAGAAAGCAACTTCTGAGGAGTGAACCCCACACTCTCCCAGAAAGCCCCCCAGTTCCACAGCAATGGTCAAGACTCTTTCAATTGCAACTAACAAAAGCGGCTGAGAAGTTCAGGCATGGCTGGATGCGGGGTGCAGACAACCTCATCAGGACCAAGGCTCTCTCTACTCCCAGCTCTGCTTTCCTCAGGGCTGACTTGGCTTCCAGGTGGTGACTCCTGTGGTCGCAGGCTTACCTTCTAAGAGTTTAGCACCTATTGGAAAGAGGCCCCCTCTTTCCCGAAGGCTCCAACAAAAGCCCTGGGGTGGATGCCCATTGACTGGCCAATCAGAGAACCAATCCCAGTAGCAAGGGAGATGTGACCCTGTTGTTGGCCAGGCCTCCATCATAAGTCTATCCTTCCAGTCGAGGACTGAGGGTGGGGGAGAGTGCACCCCATCAGGAAATTGAGGGTTTGCTAACAGAAGAAGGCAAGTAAATTACAATTTGGCTAAAACAACTAAATCTTTGGGGACAGTGCATAGCTCTGACACTTGCAAGTATTATACATGACGTTGCACCAAGCAGTTATCCAGCATGCTCAAGGCATAGCATGCCCTGTCTAACCCTCTATTTCTAGGTTATATGGTGGAACCACATACACACACCATATCTAGATCACTGAATGCCATAGTTTAAAGGTTGCCCCAGAGGCAGGCCCTGGAAGGGATGGGGATTTGAGCATAAGGAGTTTGCTTGGGAGGGCACGGAACATCTGTAGGGGAGGGGGAAGTGAGACAAAGAGACGATAGCCAAGAAATGTCATGCTCTCAACTAGTCACCACCATGGGAGGTTGGCGCTAACCCCACCAAGGAGCTCCTGGGAACTGCAGAGCACACATCTCAGAGCCATCCCACCCTCGGGGTTTTCAGACACCAACTCCTGCCCATCGGTGTTGAGGGCTCTTCCTGGGGCTGCTGATACCCTGATTCTTGGGACGGTTTGTGCCGGTGACAAAGGAACCCTCAGGTAAATAGATTCCGGTGCTGGCCCTTGGAAGTGGGGCTGGTGGGCCCCAAGTGGTTAGACAGAGAGGTTATGGGCAGGGAATGCCAATTTCCCAAGACTCACGGGGCTTACCTACATGGTTTTGGAGGCTCTAAGGTCCCTTGCGATCCTTGCAATTCCTCAAGATCTATAATAGGTCATATCATTTAGCACTGGATCAAGCCCCTGGATACAAAAATATAGTTAGTAGAGAGTTTTTGTAGGCAGAATGTTGAGTGAAGTCACTGTGTGGGGTTTAAAAGTTAGAAATGTCTTCCCAGAGAATGCTACTTTGTTCCTCTTTGTTATTATCCTCACTAAGAATTTCAAAACATTTTATAAATAACATTGTCTCTAAGTCACCCTGAGAAGGGAAAACTGAATTTCAAGGTTTTTTATAAAAAGTCAATTTCTTTTTTAAAAAAGATCCAAACTGGTTGCATAACCTGCTGGAGATAAAGTAGCTGACAGATTGATTTTTGCACTTTTAACCCAATTGTTCTGACCTTTGATGAGATGCTGCCACAGAGAATATAAGATCAGCCTCTGGCAGATGACTCTGGCCAGGCCTGGAGCTTCTCCCCCAGCGTCTCCATGCCAGAAGCATGAAAGCTGCGGGTGAAAGAAGTCATGCTTTGCTCCCAGAGAGCCCAAGTCAAGGATCTGACCATGTCACGCACAAGTCATCCAAACCGCAGGCCACGAACCCCTGGCATTCAGAGGGCCCTCTGCCGGTTAAGAGGCATTTTAATAGACATTCTCCCGGGGTACCTGTGAGGCGAGGAGAACATGGGTCACGAACTCCACTCCACAGAGAAGGGGAGCGAGCATCTCCAGGTAAGGGCAGCTGTGCCCAAGGCGAAACAAGACTCTAAACCCACCAGATCCCAGTGTGAAGCTCTTCCCCCTGCCCTAGTGGGCCCGAGGTGTTAACTTTCTCATAGATGAGCACAATTACTAGATCAAACTAGCCCAAATTGCCAATTTATCAGTCAAAATGATCAAATAACAAGTTTGCCATTAGTATAGGCCAAAAATGGTCACATATTCACAATTTCACTTAGTTCAGTCTAATACAGAACAATTTGAAAAGCTGATTGAAGTGAGAGCAAGGGCATGTTTTTGAAATTCCTCTCTTGCTGTAAAGGCTGGAAGGTCACCACCTCCGCAGGGAGCAGCGGGGCTGTGCGTCCACATGGCGCTCAGGGGCCGAGCTCTGGGAGCCAGGAGTTTCTCTACCATGACATAGGCACCTGGAAAGCCCACCCTGGGGCCACCGCCATGGACACCCTGTGTCTTGCAGTGGCCACTCCTTCACTCCACTGACCCAGCAGCTGGCCCCAGAGGACTCCAACTCAGGAGAGGGCAGCGGGTGGAAGGGATGAGGCAGCTGTCATCGGGTCCCTGGGCAGAGCATGGCAAAGCATCTGAGGGGCCACCAACATGGTGTGGGACGTGACCTGCCTGCAGACCCAATTCCACACATTGTGGGCACCACCAGGGAAAGACAACTCTGCTGCAGCTCACAGCAGAGAGCTGCCGGCTGGACGGAAGTGATGACTCATAAAACCCACAACTGCTTTGAGACCCATTCCTTTTTATGCAAAAAAGAAAGAAAGATATATGTCTGTTTATTCTCCTTTCTGCACACCAAGCCCACAGATCATCATCTCCCTGCATTATGGCTTAATTGCAGAGCAATAGAGTGTGTAATTTGGGAAATGTGATGCTTGGGGAGCCAAGGAGGATTTAACTTTCCGTGCAAAGCGTTGGGAACACTGGCCTGAGGACAGCAGTGAGCATCCAGCCTCCCTTTCCAGCTGCCTCGTCTCTCTCCACAAAGAAGTGGCAGAGAGCATCTGTACTGCACCTCATGCCTCCTTCCCAGCATGACGGTGACATGAAGAGACACACAGCTCAGGAGTGACATGCCAGGCAGTTCCTGCATGCCCTCCTGCTGCCAGCTGCATGGGCACCAGGGGCACCAAGTAGAACGTGGTCTAGTCTCGGCCACAGGAGAGCCAGAGCCTAGTGGGGGAACCATGTCAACAGGCATGTCAACAGAGATGCTCAGTGATGGGGACAAGCTGAGGAGGCTTCTCCATGAAGGGCATTCTGGATCTGAGCCTTTGAAAAGGAGAAATGAGGCAAATCAGGGCTGTGAAGGACCTACACAGATGCTCACCGATCCTGCCTCTCTTGGGGGCAACTAATGTGTCAGGGAACTCTGTCAAGAGAGCCTAGTAAGGACTGGTGGGAGGGGTGGGATAGAGGGGGTGGAAGGCAAACAAGGGTGTGATTTCTGGGAAAGTCCCAGCCTTGGCCTGTTCTGTGAGAAACTCTGGAGCATAAATTATATCTCAGAGTTTGACCTGCCTCAGGGCAAAGACACCGGGATTTTTATTCTCCCACACAAGTCACACATTGGCCATAGGCTGGTTTGGGGTGAGAAACATAAAATTCCCAGGCACTTCAGCTCTCCATTGGGGGAGGGGTCTCTGGTGTCCAAGGGCAGTCTGAAGAGGGTTGCAGAAGAGATCTGTTGCCGGAAAAGCACACGGGTGCTTGGGGAGAGGTGCCTCGGGCTGATAATGGTGAGGCACACCCAAGTGGACCAAAGCACCCAGCCTGTGATGCCACATGACAGGACCCTGGCAATGAGATGTGGGTGGAAGTAGATTTGCCAAATCCTGGCCTGGCCACAAAACCCCAGGCAAAACTAGCCATCTGCTCCCCTTCCTGGGGTGACCGTGGAGGCCCTCTGGAAGAAGGCAGCATCACAAGGTGAAAGAATTTGGATCCCTGAGTCATTTCTTGAAGGAACGCCACCCACCCCACATTGAATTATGATGTAAGCAAGAAACGGTGGTGTTGAATGATTGAAATTCAGGGGTTGGTTATTAAACCAGAAAGTGTAAAGTACCCTGAGCATTCAAAAAAAAGAAAAGAAAAGAAGAAAGAAAGCATCTGAGAAACAGTAATAAAGTACAAAACATAGAGGATAAAGTCTGGGGTGAGGAGCTGTAGGAGATGAAGGCAGGGACACCAGACCCTAGGCAGACCATTGAAGGGCTCTCGCTGCAAGGGGAGCTGGTGTATGGGCACATTTGTGCCTGGAAAGACAATTCCAGGTACTAAGTGGAGAGTGGATGGGAGGGTAAGCCCAGGAGCAGGGCACAGGATTAGAGGCTATTGCTCTATTCCGGAAAAGAGATGTTGATGGCACCAGCCAGGGCAGTGGCAGAAAGGCAGAAATCAGGGGACATACATGCACAGTCAGCAAGTGAAATTAACAGGCCCAGGGATTGATGGGGAAAGTCTGAGATATGGAAGAGGGAGGATAGTTGATGGAGCAAGATCCCAGGAGATAGGAAGGGGTGGAGGGTTTGGTCCTGAGCAGGAGGGAAGAAAGGTGGGAAGGATTAGAGTCTGGATCAAAGGGCTGCCATGCCTGCTGACAAAGAGGGGTTGACAACATGCAGGCATCCTGACCCCAGCCTCGGATTGGTGTCATCTCCCCACTGCTGGTGGCAGGTGCCCCATCAATGCACTGAGGTAGCACTTCTGGGTGTGGTGCTCAAGGCCACAGTTCAGGGCCACCTCAGGTTCGCCCAGATAGGGTGAGCCCATTCCCCATAGCATCCATACCTGAAGCACAGGGTTCCACATAGGAGAGGCAGAGCCACCTGACTTCTATAAAGTAGAAGTGTATCAGCTAGTTGACAAACTGGCTTAAGCCAAAAGAGAATGCATGGGCTGCACTTGGACTGCAACAGGATCCAGAGCACAGACGTGGCAGGCCCTGGCATCTGCTCTCTATCCCTCAGGTCTGCCTGATGTCCTGCCAGCTTCATGTGGCAGCAAGCTGACAGCAGCAAGTCCACCAGCTCCAGGAGAGACCCAGAGCACAGACCTGGCTCTGACTGGCCTGGCTTGGGCCATGTGCTCATCCTCAACCAATCAGGGTCAGAGGGACCAAAAGTGCTGATGGGTCGCCCCAGGATGGGGCCACTTCACTGGATCCATGTGGGCTGAGAGCAGGAGGTGTGGCTCCTCAAGAGAAATTCAAGCAAGTTATCCCTAGGTAGGGGAGCAGATGCTGGAAGCAAAACCAACTAACATCACCCACAAGAAACCTGAGGGGGACTCATTCCAAAGTATCAGCAGGAACAGGAAACACAGCTACAAGGACGAACACGCATTTGTGATGGAATCAAGTCCTCACAGAGGATGCATGTAAGGGAGAGAGACAGCAAGCCACAAATTTGGAAAATGAAAATGCCATTCTGGGAACACTGCCTTTTTAAGATGTGCATCGTGAATGCTTAGAACACAACTGTCGGGGGCAGATGTGACTCAAATGGTTGGGCATCCGTCTCCCATATGGAGGGACCTGGGTTCAATCCCCGGGACCGCCCGGTAAAATAAAGAAAAATATAGAAGGCACGCAGGCCGCCAGGTCCCGCCAAGCCACACAGCAAGATGATGACGTAACAGGACAGTGACAGAAGGGAGAGCCAAGACGAGACATGCCAAAAAAACAGGAATTGAGGTGGCACAGGTGGCAGAACATCTCTCTCCCACATCAGAAGTTTCCAGGATTGAATCCCAGTGAAGACAGGAGGAGAAGGAGGAGAAGAGAGGGCAGGAAATGGACACGAGACTTGCCCAGCAAATGGACAAAGAAACAGCAAAAATGGGGGGGAGGGGTAAAAGTAAATAAATAAATAAATAGATAGATAAACGTAAGTAAATAAATAAATCTTTAAAAAAAAAAAGAAAGAAAACAATTGTCATTAGCTTCTGCTCGAGCTTCAAGCTTGCCATCCCTTCCATTTTGCTTCAAATGAACCCATAACTCCATCTCATGAGTTCAACCAGAAAGAATTCCTTTATTAAATAAACTTCATTTGGCAGCAAATGCCTTGGGCCCTGGGAGAAAAGGGGTCTTGCTTCTGCTGAGACACATTTCGGTCAGCAATGCAAAAGCCTCTTTTTGGGAGACATGACTGCAGCTTAGATGAAGGGCAGGTGGAAGCTTCTACTCTGAAGGTGCAGAGCAGAGGAGAGAGTGGTCACAGTGGGGGAAGGTTTAGGAGGCTGGGGGAGCTCTCAGCCACCTGCTGCCACCACCCTCCACAGACACACACACACACATACAGTCACACTAGGAGATGCCAATGAAATGGGGGTATCTCTGCATTCACAACATCTCCAGGGCTGAATTAGCACTCTCCCTGCTGCCTAGGATCTGAGACAGAGGTTCCAGAATTGGTTGGGGTAGGTCCTGCAGGGGCTGCTCAGTCTGTCCAGGAGTGAGAAGAGATGCAGAGAGATTTGAAAGCTCTGTTCTCCATCCCTGTGTCCGTCTGCTAGCAGAAGACACCCCCTGTGGTAGCCAGCCTCCAAAATTTTCCCCTGATGAGCCCTCCCTCCTCACACTCATCCCCTTGGGTCATCTCCTCCCACCTGGAATAGGACTGAAATGTGTAACTGGTAGAAAGAATATTGCAAAATGACAGTGCCTTTTGAGGCTAGATCATAAATGACACGGGGCTTCTGCCTTGCTCTCTCTTGGGTCTTTCCCTCTGGGAGAAGCCAGCTGCCACTGCATGAAGATACCCAAAGAGCCCTATGGAAAGGCACAAATGGCAAGGAACTGAGGCCATCTGCCCACATCCATGTGGGCAAGCCATCTTGGAAGAAGATTCTCCAGCCTCAGTCAAGGCTTCAGATAACTAAAAACCTGGCTGGCATCTTGACTGCAAGGTGAGAATCCCTGGGCCAGAACCACTCAACTAAGCCACAACCAGATTTCTGACCCACAGAAATGGAGATAATAAATGTTCTTTGAAGCCACTAAGTTTTGGGGTAATTTGTTATGCAGTAAGAGATAAATAAAATAACCCCACTTCCAGGTGCAAGTAAATAAGTAAGACTTTTCCCCTTGTTATCTATCTCATATTTGCAAAACTTGCTCTCACTCAGTACCATGATTCCACTTGGCTAGATGGTAGGCTCCTGAGGGCAGGAACCAGGCTGTAATTAATGGCCTCTTCCTTTCTAGGTCCCTAATTCCCCACACACTATAAGTGCTCAATAAACATGTACCAGATTCACTTGAATAGCTGCCTTTCTGTATTGGAAAAACCTTATGAGCACGGAAGTGTTTCCTTCTCCCAGAAATTCTCTTCCACAACTCTAAATGAGGTATCCAACTCTTTAATTAACAGAAACAATCTTAACCCAGACTTCAGCAAGCTTCTTGCAGAGACAACAGCTACCTGCAAAGGAGTCCACAAGTCAATACAATCGATTTCAGGAAATTGTGTCTGGCAGGCAACCTCAATATCCCAGGAGGGACCTCACTGCAGCTCAGACCAGAAGCACATGTCTGCTTGACCGTTTACCTGCCCCTGCTGAGACACAGGTTTTCAATGGCCTGGCCATCGATGAGGACTTAGCACGTGCCTACTGCCTACTTGCCAGTTATCTAAACCAGGTCCTTGTCCTTGGGGAGCTTGCAGTCTGCTAGGGAAGGTGTTCACATGGAAAGATGAGTCACCCTCAAATCTGAATTCACTAAGACCATTTTCGCTGATGGTAAATGATCTTGGAGAACCAAGAAAGGACACTTCATTCCAGAAAAATGTGCCACACCATACTCTCTACTCAGGACACAGGGGTTCATGTTCTAAGGGGAAAGATTGCCAGGGAGGTGTTCCAAACCCAATTTACAGAGAGTGACACTTAAGCTGAGTCTTAAAGGGTGAGCAAGAAGCAGCTGAGAAAGGAAAAAAGAACAACCCAGGCTGTGGAAGCATCATGATCAAACAGTCCGATGAGGCAGGGGCGACAAGGAGTTTGTCGTTGCTGAGCACAACGTGTGAGGTAGGGCAATAAGAGATAAGGTGGGAGGCACAGCTCATGGAGGGGGTGAGGACAATTCTTCATGGGTCTGCTGCACTTCTGCACATCTTGTGACCAGAGGCAGGGAGATTTTTTGTTTTAGACTATCTTTTTAAGGATGTTTGTAAACAGCCTTGGAAGATGGAGATAGCGTCTTCCTCTGGAGCAAAGGATACGCATGCTGGCAGCCCATTATAAAAAATTCAAGGATCTGAAGGGTTCCTCTCCTATAAGGTAACCCACTGCATATGCAGGTGTCACCTGGCCCTTTGCATTACCCTGTGAAAACGGAACCCACACAATAAATGCCAATACTCTGATACTCTCTGGCTTACTGCTCTTGCTGTGAGTAATAAAATCTTTTGTGTCTGACCCAGGGATCTCACATCTTCTGCCAGCATCCCTGAAACTGTGGCAGGTTAGCTTGTTAGCTTGCAAGTAGGGTAAATCTCAGACACTTCAGTTTCTGATAGGACACCACTGAATTCCAGGTTTCACCCTGCTGGTTTTTGAGCCGGGAAATTACATATTACTTTATCCCTGAGAAAGCGTTACTATGAGTGTACTTTGAGAAAGGGCCACTTGTTGGGTATTTTGGATTATTTTTATCAAGATATTTAGAAATATCTTAAGGAAAAATTTAAATTCCTCTGACCTTTTTTCCTAGTGGAGTTAGGTAAAAGTCTACAGGGTAGAAAGAGGAGGAAACCTGGTGTGACTCATCAGATGAGAGAAGAAGTACCCATGATGGTGACCCCACTGAAGCCTCCAGGACCACTGACCATCACACATAGCAGAGAACCTACTGGCCCTGATCAACATACTCCTCCTGGGCAGCCTGGGATTCTGAGCCCCAGAAGCTCCCAGGACATCTTGGGAGATTTATTCTACAGCACTCATGAGGCCCCTCAAGTCCTCAAGCTAAGAGGAGGCTTTAACACCAACTGGTTCAGCCTCCAGCCACTGGGTGAGGGTAACAGTGTTATCGAGGCTGATTATTCTATTTTAAAATCTCAAGGAGGCAGGAACCCTCCTCATACCTCTATGAGGTACCCAATGTACCTTGACCACATTCCCTTTTGATTCCATTCAAACCCAATTTCTTGACTTTTTGGACCCCCTAAAAATAATGCGTGGTTATTCCAATGATAATTTTTACCGAAAACTGCCCTGAATTATTTTAAAGTCAAATGGGCAGTTGGAAAATGAGAATGCTAACGGTGTCCCACGCCCAGACATCTTCCCTCACAATTCAGTATCAGGCAAATGCCATAGAGAGAAAGGGGCCACAGGTAAGGAACCTTCCTAGCTAGTGTCTGAGAATCCAGAAGTTCCAGCAACAGATAGGCCTAGAAATGCCACCCGAGCCTCAGCCAGCCTGGACCCACCATCTGTGGTGTTACCTCCCCCTCTCACTTCCTCTTCATGGACCATTTCTCCCCAGATGCTCTGACACCTGGGAATATAAGAATCAAGGGAGCTGATGCTTCTCTGATCCACTTGCTAGCCATCTGTCAAAAATCTCAGCACCTTCCCTCCTCCACCGTAACAAGCATTTCTCATGCAGATAAAAATTA
>PVKH010046633.1:0-10377 GCA_004027955.1 Chaetophractus vellerosus | reverse complement strand
ATGATGATATAAAATGGCCTATATCTTCCATTGCAACATCACCCATGACAATTCCCAAGTCCCCAAAATTTCCTGTATTCCAATTGCCCTTCCCTCTCCCTGCCCCCAAAGTGTCCAGTGAATCTGGCTCCACATAATTTTGTAATTTCTTCCATTGCATGTATCACAAGTCTATAGCAGACACCAACAAGTCCATTCTAGTCCATAGTTCTTCCCCAAATCCCAAGGAGTCTGGGATGGTGATGTCCCCTCTACCACCAAGTGAGAGGGAGCTTATATCCCATGGACACAATGGAAGAGTTGAACTGCCTGCAATTGCAGTCTCTACATTCCCCAGGATAGCCATCATCGTTCATCATCTCCCTCCTGGGTGTCCTGGGTGAACCCATTGAGATGTAGAGTAGAAGTTGCAGGTCCACAGAGCCTCTGGACCCAGTTGGCACATGGATAGCACATAGCCTCTGGTCTCTAGAAGTACACCTAAAACTCTGGAATCAAATATAGGTTTGAATAGAAGAGACTGATGGACCATGAGCAGTGAAGACATATTTTGGTCAGTCTCTGTCACTCTCAGGAGCAAGGGTTCTAAATTAGGGCCCACTGGTAAGGCACCAAACTCTAGGGATATCTGCCCTGATACAAGACCTGGATATCTCCAAAACCCTCCAAAGGCCCTCTATTTGGGGTGATATCCATATTGGAAACCTAGAAGTTCCTACTGGGATTTGCATAAGTGTTACCTCGGGGTTGCCCTCCCGACTCATTTTGAAGTCTCTTAGCCCTATGAACTCATTTGTCTTTAATATTTAACCCTTTTATTCGGAGTCTTTTTCCAGTCATTCTGCCTGTTGGCATTTGTTAGTAATCCCTCATTGCCAGGGAGGCTCATCCCCCAGAGTCATGTCCCATTCTTTTAAACCTATTTTTCATATCCTAGTTCCCAGGGACTGCTCAATTTCCTTTATTCATATCTGTGAGTTCATGCACACCTCATCCTTCAATGCCTGGCTTGCTTCACTCAACATAAGGTCTTCAAGATTCATCCATGCTATCCCATGTTGCACTTTGTTCCTTCTTACTGCCCAGTAGTATTCCATTGAATGTATGTACCACATTTTCTTTATCCATTCATCTGTTGATGGGCACCTGGGTTGATTCCAACTTTTGGTAAATGTGAACAATGCTGCTATGAACATTGGTGTACATATATCTGTTCGTGTCTTTGCTTTCAATTCTTCTGGGTATATATATACCCAGTG
Source organism: Chaetophractus vellerosus (assembly GCA_004027955.1). NCBI lineage: Eukaryota > Metazoa > Chordata > Mammalia > Cingulata > Chlamyphoridae > Chaetophractus > Chaetophractus vellerosus. The sequence continues at coordinate 9,118 of PVKH010046633.1, read as the reverse complement.
GTGGAATCACTGGATCATATGGAAGATCTATATTTAGTTTTTTGAGGAATCACCATATTGTCCATATGGCTGCACCAATCCACAATCCCACCTGCAGTGGAAGAGGGTACCCATTCCTCCACATCCTCTCTAAGATTTATAGCCTGCAGTTTATTTAATAGCCACCATTCTAATGGGTGTAAGATGGTATCTCATTGTAGTTTTGATTTGCATTTCTCTTATAGCTAGAGATGCTGAGCACTTTTTCATGTGCTTTTTAACCATTTGAATTTCTTCTTTGGAGAACTGTCTTTTCAGGTCACGTGCCCATTTCTTAAATGGGTTGTTAGTCTTTTTATTTTTGAGGTGTAGGATTGCTTTATATATGCAACATATGAGGCTTCTATCAGATATATGGTTGCCAAATATTTTCTCCCATTGGGTAGGCTGCTTTTTTATTTTCTTGATAAAATCCTTTGAGGTGCAAAAGGGTTTAAATTTGAGGAGATCCCATTTATCTATTTTTTGCTGCTCATACTTTGGGTGTGAAGTCGTTGAAACCATTTCCTATTACAAGATCCTGTAGATGCTTCCCTACATTATCCTCCAAGGTTTTTATGGTCTTGGCTCTTATATTTAGATCTATGTTCCACCTTGAGTTAATTTTCATATAGGGTGTGAGATGGTTTTCCTCTCTCATTCTCTTGCATATGGAATCCAGTTCTCCATGCACCTCTTGTTGAAGAGGCCATTCTCTCCCCACTGAGTGGGCTTGGTGGCCTTGTCAAATATCAGGTGACTGTATATGTGAGGATCTATATCAGAACTCTCAATTCGGTTCCACTGGCCAATGTGTCTATCCTTGTGCCAATACCATGCAGTTTTCACCACTGTAGTTTGTAGTATGTTTTGAAGTCAGGTAGTATGATACGTCTAACTTCATTTTTCTTTTTCAATATATCTTTGGCAATTTGAGACTTCTTACTTTTCCAAATAAATTTTGTGGTTAGTTTTTCCAATTCCTTAAAAAAATACAGCATTAATTTTTATTGGGATTGCATTAAATCTGTAGATTAGTTTTGGTAGAATAGACATCTTGATATATTTAGTCTTCCTATACATGAACATGGGATATTCTTCCATTTATTTAAGTCTTCTTTGATTTCCTTCAACACTGTCGTGTAATTTTCCACATATAAGTCCTTTACATCTTTAGTTAAATTTATTCCTAGGTATTTGATATTTTTTTTGTTACTACTGTAAATGGTATTTTTTCTTGATTTCTTCCTCAGATTGTTCGTTGTTGGTGTACAGAAATGCTGCTGAATTTTCAGCATTGATCTTATAACCTGTAACATCACTGAACTCCATTATAAGTTTTAGCACCTTAGTTGTATATTTCTCGGGCTTTCTAAGTATAGGATCATGTCATCTGCAAATAATGAAATTTTTACTTCTTCCTTTCCTAATTTGCATACCTTTTATATATTTTTCTTGCCTCAGTGCTAGAGCAAGTACTTCTAGGACAATGTTACATAAGAGTGGTGATAGTGGGCATCCTTGTCTTGTTCCTGATCTCAGAGGGAAGGTTCTTAGGATTTCCACATTGAAGGTGATGTTAGGGTTTCTCATATATAGCTTTTATCAGGTGCAGAAATTTTACTCTATTCCTATCTTTTGGAGAGTTTTTATCAGGAAAGGGTGCTGTATTCTGTTGAATGCTTTTTCTGCAACTATAGAGATGACCATATGATATTTTTTTCTTTCAATCTGTTTATGTGGTATATTACATTGATTTTCTTATGTTGAACCATCCTTGCATCCCCGGGATAAAACCTGCTAGGTCATGGTATATAATGGTTTTGATATGTTGTTGAATGTTGATGAGGATTTTAGCATCTAGGTTCATTAGAATGATTGGTCTGTAATTTTCCTTTCTTGTGGTATCTTAGTTTGACTTCAGTATTAGGGTGATGTTGGCATCATAGAATGAGTTAGGGAGTGTTCCTTCTATTTCTATTTTTTGGAAGCGTTTAAGCAGGATTGGTGTTAGTTCTTTCTGGAATGTTTGGTAGAATTCAGCTGTGAAGCTGTCCGGTCCTGGGCTCTTCTTAGTTGGGAGGTTTTTGATGACTGAGTCTACCTCTTTACTTGTAATTAGACTGAGTTCATCGATTTGTTCTTTTGTCAGTTTAGGCTGCTTGTGAGTTTCTAGGAATTTGTCCATTTCTTCTAAATTATCATTCTTGTTAGTATATAATTTTTCAAAGTATCCTCTTAGGATATTTTTTATTTTGGTGGGGTTGGTTGTGATATCCTTTTCTTCATTCCTTATTTTGTGTATTTGCATTTGATCTCCCTTTTTCTTTGTTAGTCTGCCTAAGGGTTTGTCAATTTTATTGATCTTCTCAAAGAACTAGCTTTTGGTTTTGTTTATTTTTTCTAAGGCTTTCTTATTTTCTATTTTATTTAGTTCTGCTTTGATCTTTCTTATTTTTTTCCGTCTGCTTTCTTTAGGGTTAGTTTGTTGTTTTCCCGTTTCTTTTAGGTGTGTAGTTAATACTTCAATTTTAGCTCTTTCTTCTTTCTTAATATATGCATTTAGAGGTATAAATTTCCCTCTCAGTACTGCTTTGGTCACATCCCATAAGTTTTGATATGTTGTGTTGTCATTTTCAGTCGATTTGAAATAGTTACTGACTTCCTTTGAGATTTCCTCTTTGACCTACTGTTAGTCCAAAAGTGTGTTGTTCTACTTACATATCTTTATGCCTAATATAGTTCTCTGGCCATTAGTGATTTTCAATTACTTTGTATAATTTCAATCATTCTGAACTCTTTGAGAGTTGTTCATTGGCCTAGCATGTGGTCTATATTGGAGTATAATCCATGTGCACTCGAGAAGAATATATATCCCGCTGTATTAGGGTGTAGAGTTCTGCATGTGTTTATTAGGTCCAGATCTTCTAATGTATTCAGGTTCTTTGTTTCTTTAATGATTCTCTGTCTAGATATTATGTCTAATGGTGATAATGGTGTATTAAAGTCCCCCACTATAATTGTGGAAGCATTTATTTCTCCACTTACTTTTTCCAGTGTTTGCCTCACATATTTAGAGGCACCCTGATTAGGTGAATAAATGTTTATGGTTTTTCTCTCTTCTTGAGAGATTACCCCTTTTACTAATATATAGTGTCCATCTTTGTTATGATTTTTTTGCATTTAAAGTCTATTTTGTCCAATATTAGAATAGGTATTCCTTCCCTTTTTTGGTTATTATTTGCTTGTAAAATTTTTTTCTAGCCATTTACTTTGAGCTTCCTTGAATCCCTGTGTGTAAGGTAGGTCTCTTGTAAACAATATATGGATGGGTCATATTTCTTTATCCATTCTGCCAGTCTGTGTCTCTTGACTGGTAAGTTTAATCCATTATCATTCAGTGTTACTACACTCAATGAATTTCTTACATCTGCCCTATTTTCTTTGGGTTAATGTATGTCCTATGTAGTTTTTGTTTCTCTTTATGTCGTTATTGTTGTTCTTATATTCTCCTCCAACTCTCTCTCTCCTGTTTTTTTTCCTTTCACCCTTTAGAGCTTCTTTTAGTATTTCTTGAAGTGCAGGTTTCTTCTTGGCATATTCCCTTAATTTCTGTTTTTCTGTGAATATTTTGAACTCTCCGTCATTTATGAATGCCAGCTTTGCTGGATAGAGAATTCATGGTTGGAAATTTTTTTTTTCTTTTAGTACCTTCTCCATGTCATACCACTCTCTTCTTGCCTGCATGGTTTCAGCTGAGAAGTCAGCACTTAATCTTATTGTGTCTCCTATGTATGTGGTGGTTCTCTTTTCTCTTGCTGCCTTGAGTATTTTCTCTTTGTCTTGAGCATTGGACATTTTCACAAGTATATGTCTTGGGGTGGGCCTGTTGGGATTTATACTGTTTGGGGTGTGCTGTGCTTCCTGGATATGTACACCCATCTCCCTTATTAGGTTTGGGAAGTTTTCAGCCATTATTGCCTTCAAAACTCCTTCTGTTTCTTTTCCCTTCTTTTCTCCTTCTGGGATGCCTATAATGTGTATGTTTGTGCATTTTGTGTTATTGGTTAAATCCCTGAGTCCCTGCTGGATTTTTTCTATCTTTTTATCTATCTTTTCTACTATCTGTTTGATTTCAGTTATACTGTCTTCCAGATCACTAATTCTTTCTTCTGGCTGTTCAAATCTGCTGTAATGTGAATCCATCATCTTTTTGATTTCTTGGATTATGCTATTCATTGGCATCATATCTGTTATCTTTTTATGCATGTTTACAATTTCTTCAGTATGTGCTCCCAGTGTCTTCTTCATATCCCTAATCTCTTCCTTCATTTCATGAAGTTGGTCCATGATATTTGTTTGGACAACTTTGATTAGTTGTTCTATGTTCTGTGTCTCTTCCTGATTTTTGGTTTGTTCTTTACAGTGGTCTGTGTCTTCCATTTTCTCCTTGTGGCTGGTAATTTTTTTGTTGCCCTCTGGTCATCATTTTATCTTGATGGGTTGATTAGCTTCTCTTTCTGCTCTAGAGTTTTATTTAGATTGTCCTTCTGTGTGTGTGTTAAGTTTTCTCATTGATACTTTCTTCCCCTTGATGTATTTCCTTGTTTTTTTCTATGTTAATTTGAAGGAAGGGGATTAGGGCAAGAGCAATCGAAAGGGGTAATAAAGTAAAAGGGATAATAGTACTATTGATAAAAGGTAGAAGAGTGGCTGTATCAGATTTAGTAAATTAAATATTTAACTCATGTAGGCAGTGTAGAGTGATAGGGGTAAAATTGGAGTGCCTACAATGGAATGGGGAATCAAATAGAGAAAAATATATATTTTATATGGCCAGAATAATTAGGGAGAAAACTAATAAATGATAGGCTGAAAGAAAAAAGCTAATACAAAAAGAAGGAAAGAAAAGAGAACAGAATAGACAAGATAGAAGTTAACAAGGGTGAAGTTGAGAGTGATTGAAAAAAGGTGGAATGTAAGAACCACAACAGAAAGCTGAAGGTAGAAAGTGAAGGAAGGAGGGGAGATAGTGTTGGTAGAGACAATCACTATACACAAAGGATGCAAAGTCAAGGATGAAGAAGACCAGCAAAGAAGAAAAAAGCTATTAGCACCTAATTAAAAACAAAAGAAAACAAAAACAAAAAAACAAGGAGGAGAGAGTAGAGGTAAGAAGCATAGAAGCATGCAATTAAATCTTAAGGAAAAACAGCATTTCTTTTGGGCACTTGTGGAGCCTCTCAGGCTGTGTTCATTAATCAATTGCCTTGCAGCCTTCTCTCTGCAGGATTTGAGGTAGAATTTAGCGATTAAAGCAAGTCAATATGTTTCTCTCTATTTTTTGATGTCATAAGGGTCCTTAAAGAATGCCCTTCTAGACCACCCCCTCCTGTGAGAGGACCCCAAATAGGCTCGTGGAGACTTATCTATTACTTCCCACTGCCTGACTTCACCAGGGGAGCTGAGACTGTGTTGCTCAGCACAGCGCTGTCAAATGGCTGGGACTGCCCTTTGCCGAGCCTTGCTTCCATGCCACAGTTAAGCAGTTTCACCTCCCCCTCAGCCCAGCACCACTTCCAGCCAGCTAATGCACTCCTGTAAACTGCTAGGTGGTTCTGGTGACTAAAACCACAGAAAGTAAACCCTTCTCCACCCTTTGTCAGAACCTTCCCACTCTCGGGGTTTATTCCCTCCTCACAGGTCTACTGGTGAGGATTTGGACTGCCCAGACCCCTCCCAGAGAACAGGGCTGAGCCACCTGTGTTTCTGGCTGGGGAGTAAACAACTCATAATTTTATGTTGAACAGTCCAACCCACACTCCAGTTGCCTCCAGACCGATGCAGTCAACACTCTCATCCCCCAGGCTCCCAGCAAAGACCATGCTGTCGGGCTCCCATCCCCAACCAGCCCTCCTCTGTTTCAGAGCCTGTAAGTGCTCACCTAAACTGACACCATCTTGCCCCTGAACTCTCTTTTTAATCCACTTAACTTTATACCCTGGACATCTCTTCAGGTCAAAGTTTAGAGACTAAGATGGACCTTTTACTCTCTGATTGGAATTTCCTGATGTGGGTGTGTGGTAATTGAGGTGTCTGCCCTACTGATGGATGCTTGAGAGTAAGCTATTGGCCTGATGCCCCAGCATTCCCTTAATACATATATGTGCATTTCCCTGAAAGAAGGAATTCTTCCTAACCATATTATAACCTGTATATCAGGAAATCAACCATCTAATCAGTGGCTGATTATGGCCATATAATTATCAGACCTCATTAAAGTTTAACCATTTGTCCCAATATTGCCCCTGCTAGTGATAGGAGCCAGTCCTCTCTCCCATGTTGCCTTCAGTTGACATACTCTAATGACCTTCAGGCTGGAACAGTCCCACTGTCTTTCTTTACTTTCCTGAGCCTGACACTTTTGAATATTGCAGGTCAGTTTTTCTGTTTGTGCCTGAGGTTTCCAGTTGTGCATCTGTGGGAGGAATATCACAGAAGTGATGCTGAGTCCTCCTGGCATCCTGGCAGGTGGATCCTGATTTTGGTCATCTTGTTACTTATAGTGCTCATCAAATCACCTGATGAGCATGGTCCACATGCTTCTCCACTATAAAGTTACTCTTATCATCTTTATATAAGTATTTTGGGGCCAGGAGTGTTTTGTAACTATGTAGATACCCTACTTCTCATCAAACTGTATGTATGTATTTATGTATGTATGCATGTGTTTGTTTCAACATGGACTCACAGTTTCCTATTTAATTCAACAGGTTATAAATATCAGTACTTATTTGAATGCTGCAATTTCCCTTGATTTGGCCAATGGGGGCCCCATGAGCTGACTCTTTGTTGTTTTCAGTAATCCTCCTGAGTCCTTGAGCCTTCCCTACTTTCTAGCAATAGGATACCATTAGCTCATGTTCCTCTTTTCCTGCCACAGCCCTGGAATCAGCCATTTCTCCAAGGCCCCCTGGTTCCTGTCAGTAGAGAATTGTGTCCAGACATCAAGGTGTGGTTGCTGGGTGTGCTTCTTTCTTCTGGTTGGTGGTGGCTCTCAGGTCCTCTGAGGAGGAGGCCCCTGGGGTATGGGCAGCCTGATGAAGCAGCTTGGGGAGCTGGGCACTGGTTGGCATGTCTGAGCCTATGGCCTGGGTGAGGATGTGCTTGAGATGGTCCTTCCAGGAGTGCACATGGTGGCCTCAGGAGGGGAGTGCCCTGAGCTTCTTTTGTAGAAATTTTTATTTGAAATCCTTCCAATCTTACCAGATAGTTGCAAAAATAATACAAAAACACCATAGGGCCAGCTGTAGCCCAATTGGTAGGGTGCCAGTTTACCACATAGGAGGCCCCATGTTTGGTTCCCAGGGCCTCCTCAAGCAGGCAGACCACCTTGAGAAGGCAAAGCTGCCCTGGGCAGGGCAAGCCACCATGGGTAGGGCAAACCCATGTGAGCAGGGCAAGCCCCCATGAACGGCAGGCTGCCGTGTGCTGAGCTGACTCGGCCAGTCACCACAGTGGGGGGAGACAAGCAGACACAGAAGAACACAAAAATGAACACAGTAAGAACAAGCAGAAAGGGGGAAAATGTAATAAATAAAAAGTAAATCATTAAAGAAAGAATTAAAAAAACATTTTGTGCATACATACACCCACTTTTAAGATTTTGCAACATTTGCCATGTCATTCTCTGTTAATGTATTTATTTATCTATTTTTTGAACATTTGCAAGTAGGTTGTATACATGCCCAGATATTTTTGGTTGGTTGGAGGTCTGAATCCTATAGCTTGTGGTGCTGCCTGTGCGTGAATGTGTGCATGTTTGTGTATATATGTGGGGAGGGGTGAGTGCACTGGGCCTGAGTCTCACTTCCATGTGAGATATCACCTTGGAGCCTCACAATCCATTTGCATGCTCCACCCTGGTGATCCCAACACCTGCCCAATCTCAAGCAAAAACAAAACATGCACACACTTTGAACAAAATCAAAACAAAGTGAACCATAAAGAAATCACACATAGCAAGAATGACAAAAATAGAAACATGTCCCTAGTTCAAAAAGAATCAAGCCAAGTGCCCAAAAACAGATGAATGAATAAACAAAATGTGGTACATACATACAATGGAATACTACTCAGCAGTAAGAAGGAATAAAGTGCTAACACACGGAATAACATGGATGAAACTTGAAGACCTGATGCTGAGTGAAGCAAGCCAGGCATTGAAGGATGAGGTGTACATGACCTCACTGATATGAATAAAGGAAATTGAGCAGCCCCTGAGAACTAGGATCTGAAAGACAGGTTTACAAGAAAGAGAAAGAGAAGAGAAAGTTGTGGGACATCATCCATAGGGAAATAATCTGTGTTGAGGTGATAGAGTGTGGTTGTGTGTTGGGGGAATGGGACAGGTAGGTGGTGACATTGTTGGGTTTTGTGGTGCAGGGTTGTTGGCTGGGAGGACTGGGAGGGGCAGGTTGGAGAGCCCAGGATACTTTGGGGGGATGGAGGGGGGACCGGATGAATGCTTGGGAAATTTGGGTGAGGGATTGAGACTGAAGAGGTGGGAGTGCTCTTGTTGCAGTGTGGAGGGGAGCTGTCACAGCTTGGGGGTGACTGTTGGGAGGCATTCAGGGGGGCATATCCAGGGGGACCTTGGGGGTGTGTGGGAGTGTTCATTCTGTAGTGGTGTAGTGTGTCGGTGGGCAGAGAACCTGCACAGTGGAAGGGAGGGAGATGGGCTCCCTATTTTTGAAGGTCTGTTTCACTCAGAAATAGATAGGGGGCAACTCTTGGGAGCAGGGATGGTTCCCAGTAGGGGATGAACCAGTGAGCCAGGACACTCTGTGGTGTGAATCTGTGAATCCTGTCATCCAGAGAGTCAAGCCAAAGGGACATTTTGGGCCCTGGGGTGGTGGGGAGGGATGGGGTGGATCAAATGAAGGGCTTGGTGGCCCGTGGAATTGTTTTCCATTGCCTTGCGGTGGTGGATATGGGACAGGGTGACAGTCATCAAAATTTATAAAAGTGTACGATCTAAAATGTGGACCTTGATGTGGACCAATGACAATGTTGGGGAACTGTATTTCATTATCTGTTT
>PVKH010046632.1:0-10359 GCA_004027955.1 Chaetophractus vellerosus | reverse complement strand
CGGGAACAAAGGAACCTGGAAGCCTGAACCCTGGAGACGTCGGCAGCCATCTTCCTCCAGGACATGGACTTTGGTATGGGAGGAAATTTATGCTTTGTGGCCTGGTAACTGTGAGCTTCTACCCCAAATAAATACCCTTTATGAAGACCGACCAATCTCTGGTATATTTCAAAAGGCACTCCTGTGGCTGACCAAAACACCCCCTTATACCCCGCTGATACAAAGTTTTAAAAATCATTATCTGTTAGAGAGAGATACTGAAGTATTTACAGGTGAAGTGATATAGAGTTTGGGATGTGCTTTGGGAAAAAAAAGATGGAGGAAGGATAGATGAAACAAGCCTGGGAAAATGCTGATAATTTTTGAAACTGGATACTTCTAAGTTTTAAAACAACTGAAATAAAAAAAATAAAAAAAATCACAGGGAGATAAACATCTATTTATGAAACTTAAAATAATACTAACTGTGGTTCAATTCTGCATTGCTACAGGAAATTATGTGTATTTTATAACATGTCAAAAATGTAATTATATATTTTATATGATGAATATATGTCTGTATCTATTTCTATCTCATGTCTAGGTTTAAGAGTTAAGAAAAAATACTTAGAAAGAAGGGAAGATAGAAATTCCAAGTTATCAACTGAGAAAACTTACTTTTATAACAAGCAATTAAATAATCTATTAAATAGGTATATTAACAAAAACATTCAACTTAACAAATAAAATTTCCCTATCAAAGACGAATACTTAAAAAAAAGCTGAAAAGATTCTTTTAAATCATAAAGTCTACAAAGAACTATTAAATTTATCTATTAAATTTCACATAATCAGGAGTCAAAATAGCACTTACGTTTTGAAGGAGTTGCTCAAACCAGTCATATCCAGTATCTCTGCATGCTGCAACCTAAGGAGGAAAATGTGGTGAAACTCTAGAAGTTAGAAATTTATTTAAAAATTGGAATAAAATACACTTTGGCTGTGCTTTAGCCTGGAGCATATAAATGCCTCAATTTTATCAATTAAATTTTTATTTTTAAAGTAGCTAATTTATTTTCTTTCAGCATCTCAATACAATTATAGATGTTAAATAATTTTATTCTAAAAATATCTTGGGAAAGTTCTGGAAATTAGTTTAACGTACTAATGTTTAATATGGTACTAAACTTGGAACAATAACTTCAATCATGAACTTGTCAGAAAAATCCATAAAGTCTAAAATAATAATTATGGAAATATTTGCTTATTTTCCTTCTAGATAGCAGAGTTAAGACATCAGCAGAAGCTCAGGTAGAAGACCATGTAAAATTATAAATACAAAATTTCTTTGTTAAAAACGTGACAAGCATTTCAGGTCAAAAAGAATGTATAGCTTATGAGTAGAACTACACATAATGAAATTAATCTTAAGTTCATATATTCTGAAAAAGGTAGGCATCACTATCTCTTTGCAGGTTGCTACCCCTAAGCTACAGTATTTATTCATTCAGTCTTTTTTAAAATTTTCATTATATACCGCCCCCCTTTCTGCTTGTTCTTGCTGTATTGATTTTTGCGTTCTTCTGTGTCTGCTTGTCTCCCTCCACTCCTGCCCCCCCCCCCCCCCCCCCCCCCCCGTTGCGGCGACCTGCTGAGTCAGCTCACCGGGTGGCGGCCTTGCCTGTTTGCGGGCGGGCCTTGCCTACTCACAGGCAGCTTGTCCTGTCCGTGGCGGCTTTGCCCTGCCATGGCGGCTTGCCTTCTCAAGGCGGTCCGCCTGCTCAGGAGGCCCCAGCTCCTACGTGGTAAACCGGCGCTCTAACAATTGAGCTACAGCTGGCCCCTCATTCAGTCTTTTCACTCCATTTTTAATCATTGGAGGAATAGGAGAATTTCATTATCAGTACTTGCTTCCATAAATGCCAAGTACTGGGATGATGTGGAAACACCAACTTCATCTTAACTGCATCCCTTGAGTGGCTCCAGAAATACCAAGTAAGGGAAGCAGTACTAAAAGAAGAGATTAACCAAATATCTCATCATGTCTCTCCCATTGTTAAGACAGACTAGGGCTCAAATGGGTTTGTACCTATAGTCACCACATCCCTGTTCCAGTCCTTCTTACCACATCAGTGATGTTTAAAATTTTCCTGGTCATTGCTTCTTTGTCATTGTGTGGAGTTGGAGTAAACCAGAGTTTTTGGAATGTTTCATTTACTAATTTCTAGAAGAAAGAATTTCAAATTAGCTAAGTACAACAAACATGGCAAAATTCTCAATACTAAATTATCACTAAAGTTCCAACAACACAAAGAAATAAATGACTAATCAAAACAAAAGCTACTAGAATTTCTGGTATGATTTCTTTAATTTTTTAAATTAAGCACCAATTAATTTCTCAAATATATAATCAGTTTCAATTCGGTAGATTTTAAATGATTAGCTTAGCCTAGAACTACACTCATGTTTTTGATCAAACTAGCAAGTATTTTTGCTACTTTTAGGGGAGAATTTGTTAAAATGTTTGCCCAAATTGACAAAAAATAAATGTAGGGACAATTGTATATATTGGTAAATTGACTAATGAACTCAGGACTAAACTTTCAACAAAGTATTTACTAATTTAGAAAACCAAGCACGCCCCACTTAAAAATCAAAATAATTTTAACCTGATAATAAAAGTCTTAGATATAATGCAATCTCTATACAATGATATTAAATAAGTAGATTATTTGCTGAACTAGATGGGAAAGATCAGATTTTATTATCTAGAAATTAAGAAATACATCAAAGTATGTCTTCCTTTAATTTACAAACTAAAATTGTTATTGTTTATTTACTTTTTAAGGTTTAGTACACACTCAACAAAATTTAGATGCAATTAACATTCAAATCATTTAACAAATCAATGAAAAATGAGTTTTAAAGTAGTCAACATTTCACTTTACCTTAATGCCCTCTTCATCATTGACTCGGCGAATCATTTTTACACACATTTCTGTAATTTTTGGAAATGTTGGTTGTTCAATACAGATGTCTCTTAGAATCTTTATTACCCTTTTCCTGACACTGATACCAGTATCCTGAGAATAGAGAGGGATATTTTAAGTATCATAAAACTCAAGATACTTAGGATTGTGAAAGTTGATAAAATGAAATTAGAAAATAAGTGCCCACAAGCAGTATATTCACTATTGCTAACAAGATTAACATGATCTGTGTAATTCCTCTTTACATACTTAAAAAATTCATATTAAAAAATAGGTTATTTTATTATTTTTCCTTTTAAAAAATTATTGTGGTAACATTTATGTAACATAAAATTTCCCATTTTAACCTTTTTTAAGAGTACAATTCAGTGGCACTAATTACATTCATGTAAGTGTGTTACATCACCACCACCCATTACCAAAACTTTTTTTATCACCCAAAACAGAAACACTGTACCACCAAGCAATAACTCCCCATTTCTCCTCCCCTCAGGCCCTGGTAACCTCTAATCTACTTTCTGTCTCTATGAATTCAGCATGATATTTTCAAGATTCATTGATAAAGCATGAGAACTACATTCCTTTTCACACCTGTATAATATTTCATTGTATGTATAATCCACATTAAAGACCTGGATTGCTTCCACCTTTTGGCTACTGTGAAAAAGGCTGCTGTGAATACTGGAGTCCAAGTATCTGTTTGAGTTCTGTTCTCAAATCTTTTGGGTATGTACCTAGAGGTGGAATTGCCGAGTCATATGGTAATTCCATGTAAACTTAATGAGGAATTGCCAAATTGCTGCACCATTTTATGTTCCCATCAACAGTGTATGAAGGTTCCCATTTTTCCACATCCTTACCAACCTTTTCCATTAAAAACAACAACAACAAAAAAACAGTCCTTCTAATGGATGTGAAGTGGTATCTCAATGTGGTTTTGATTTACATTTTCTAATGATTAAAGATTTTGAACATCTTTTCATGTGCTTATTGGTCATTTCTTTATTTTCCTTGGAGAAAGATCTACTCAAGTCCTTGGCCCATATTTAAATTGGGTTGTCTTTTGTTGTGGATATTAAATTCTAATTAGATATATAGTTTCTAAATATTTTCTCCCATTCTGTAAGTTATCTTTTCACCTTGATAGTGTCCTTTGATATACTGAAGTTTTAAATTCTGAAGTCTAATTTATCTTTATTTTCTTTTGTTGCCATATCTAAGTATCCATTGCCAAATCTATAGTCATGAAGATTTACTCCTTTATTTTCTTCCAAGAGTTTTATGATTTTAACTCTTACAACTGGCTTGTTGCTCCACACTGAGTTAATTTTTGTATAGGGTGTGAGGCACAGGTCCAACTTTATTCTTCTGCATGTGGAAAACAGTTTCCTGGCACCATTTGTTGAGGAGACTATTCTTTCCCTGACTTTACTTTAAAAATATGATAGCCTAGAAATGGAGGAATGTTCTACATTTTAGCACTGCATAAGGTACTAGAGTATAAGTTTGACAGAATTAAATGTAATAATAAATGTAATTGAGCCTGGTATTTAAACAGCTTTGGTACTTAAACAGCATATGAATTATCTCCTATAAAGTACTCTTTATAAGAACATTTAACCAGAATCTAATCAAATTGTTAACACTATCTTATGGTTTAGAGGAAGTACAAGAAATAAAGGAACAAATTAAACAAAACCACAGAGAAAAAGAATTACTTTGTCTTTTAAATAAACCAATGGCATGAGGGAGAGATTTAAAAAAAAGAGAATAATTTAAATTTTAAGACATAAGCACCAAATGTAATGTGTGGGTCTTGACTTGATCCTGATTAAAAAAAAATTGGGGTAAGGGGTGCAGCTTAAGTAGTTGAGCACCTGCTTCCATTGTATGAGGTCCCAGACTCGATTCCCAGTACCTCCTGAAAACAAACCAGCAAGCAAACAAACAAAAAAACCAACTCTCATTGGGAACTGGATGTAGCTCGGTGGTTGAACACCTGCTTCCCACGTCTCAAAACAAAACTGGTGAAAAACATTTTTGGGACAATTGGTGAATTTGAATATGAGTTGAACATTAGAAGATATTAGGGAGTGCTAATTTGATTGAGATAATGGCTTAAGAGTTTATATAGGACAATATCCTTGTATTTTGGTGATGCAATTTAATGTAAAATAATTTAGCAAATAATATAGATGAATTACAGTGGTCAGTATATGGGTGTTCATTTTACTATTTTTATTTAACATCACGCATTTTCATAATTAAAGAGTTTTAAAAATAAATAAAAAGCACTAGACACATGGGAAATGGATGTGGCTCAAGCAACTGGGCTCTCATCTACAATATGGGAGGTCTGAGGTTTGATTCCCAGGGCTTCCTGGTGAAAGGCAAGCTGGCCCACGCTGAGAGCTGGCATGGCAAGATGACGCAACAAAAAGAGACACAGAGGAAAGACAAGAGATGCAGCAGACCAGGGAGCTGAGGTGGTGCAAGAGATTGAGCGCCTCTCTCCCACTCCAGAAGGTCCCAGGATTGGTTCCTGGTGCCGCCTAAAGAGAATACAAGCAGACACAGAAGAACACACAGAGAGCAGACAGCGAATGCAAAGCAATGGGGGTGGAGGGGAAAAATAAATAAATAAAATAAATCTTCAAAAAAAAGCACTAGACAAAATATGCAAAATTATTAATTTCCATATGTGGTTTAATAATCCTGAAATGGTTTTAGGATATTTTGCTAGGATAAACACTGTCACAGTTCATTACATATTTAGGAATCCCCTTGATTTTTGTCTTCACTCTCAGAAAGGCTCAAGTACTATAAGGCTAAAAATTCTTCTACCTTTTCTTTAAATTCTTTGCTTCAACCAAGGTTTTATGCTTAGTTGAAGCTGAATATTAGTCTATAATTATGGTCATGCAATATTCTGGTGTTAGACTAAAAGTGATATAATAAACTGTCATTACAGGAATACTTAATCTTGTCCAATAATGCATCCACAATGAGTTCTAGCAATAGGCCTGCAGTGGGGTGTGTGGAGATACCATGGATATTTCCTAATAACAACACTTTATTTTTCAGGAATACGCTTCAGTGCCTGAGAAATCCATAACATACAAAAGAAGAGTATCTTAGAACAGTATTTCTCAATTTTGCTCTGAAAACTCAGATGACTTTCCTGTGTAACTTGCAGGTATTTGAACTTGACATAATACAGCCAATCAACTCTAGTTTTAAGGAACATATAGATACACACAAAGGATACAAATGTATCATCAGATACCAAAGTTCTGCAATTAGCTCTCATAGAAACAACTCTCCCTATGTTTATAAACACATATATATACAGAAAAATAGCTAGACGACAGACAGAAATAACCTGGAAAAAATCTTCTAGGGTTTAGGACACCAGGGGAAGGCTGGACACCACCCAGAAGAGAGAGGAGCAAAGGAAAAGAATCACGGCAGCAAGATTGACTTAAAAGCTGCAGCTGCCAACTGCTGGCATTCTTCCCCACCCTATAAACACACTGGAATTCTCAGGCAGTAGCTTCAGACAATAGGGGACACCAGGAATCCACCTCCTCAGCAAAGGGGAGAGAGAAGGACACAGCCTAAGGCTGACAAACTTTTGAACCACAAATTTGGATTGCTGTGTCCCTTGAACGCTCCAGGCCGCCCGGGAGCTGTGCCATTGTTTGCCTAGGAAGCTGGCAAGAGATTAAAGAGATCCAACCCTCTCAATCTCCCTGTCTACTAACAGGGCCTGGTTGTTGAGGACAGAGAGGGAAGTGGAATTATTTCCTACCCAGGAAAAGGGAGGGTGCTGCCAGCAAAAGTTGGAGAACAGCCTCTGAGAAAGTTTGTAATACAAGGCTCTTAGGTTCCAGGCAGGATCCTCTATCACACTGATCCAGTCCTGTTGCAGCAAACACATTCTGACCAGGCATTTGAACTGAGAGGGCTGCCAAAGAGCGCCATCTGCTGGAAGACCAGGGTAGTGTACATAAAATTAAAAATGAATGAGAGGCTTTTTCCAGGCTTTGAAGCTTCCCTCCCTAAGGCCCTGGGAAGCGGGTGTACAACCCATTACTCAGTCCAGGGCACAGATTGAGCAATTCACTGAGACAATCCTAAAAACCCAGAAGAAGTTAAACCAAGATATAAAGAAGAGCAGTAACACACTGCATCCCACCACTAAATCCCTACAAGAGAGAAATTGAGCATTTCGGTAAACTTACCATCCTAATCAGAGGCCTAGATATCAGCAAAAATTTATAAGTTATATTAAGAAAATAGAACAAATGGCCCAAAGCCCCAGAAGAGATGCAGCATGAGACAACTAATCAACAAGAATTCCCAAAATCAAATTAATAAGTTGAAAGACAACTAAAGGATAAAGGACATCAAGAAGACACTGAACAAGGACAAAGAAGAATTTGAAGACCTGAACAGAAAAGTAACAGAGCTCAAAGGAATGAAAGACACAATAGATGAGATAAAAAAACATATTACAGGCATATAACAGCAGACTCAAAAAGACAGAAGAAAGAATAAATGATACAGAAGACAGAACAGCTGAACTTGGAAGAAAGAAAAGAGATAGAAAAGAATGGAAAAAGTTGGGCAAGGGCTCAGGGAGTTGAATGGTAACATGAAACACAAGAACATACATGTCATTGGAGTTGCAGGAGAAGAGAAGGTAAAAGGGGCAGAAAGCGTATGTAAGGAAATAACAGCTGAAAATTTCCCAACTCCCATGAAAGAAATGAACTTACACGTCCAAGAAGTACAGCAAACCTCTATCAGAATAAATCCAAATAGAACTACTCTGAGACACAAACTATAGAGAATGTCAAACATCAAAGATAAAAGATAAAGAGAAAATTCTGAGCGCAGAAAGGGAGAAGCAAACCATCACATACAAGGGATGCCATGAAGAGCATGGATTTCTTTTCGGAAACCATGGAGGTGAGAAGACAGTGGTTATGATACAATTAGGATACTGAAAGAGAAAAACTGCCAGCCAAGAATTCTTTATCCAGCAAAACTATCCTTCAAATATGAAGGTGAATTTAAAATATTCACAAAGAAACAGAAACTAAGAGTTTTTTTTTTAAAAAAAGAACCCACCTCTGCAGGAAATATTAAAGGAAGACTTATAGCCTGAAAGAAAAAGACAGGAGAGGGACTCTTGGGAGGAGAGTATAGAAAAAAGAACAGCAGAAAGGATAACCAAAAGAGTAAAAAGACAAAAATAAGACATGACACACGAAAATCAAGGAACAAAATGGTGGAAGTAAATAATGCATTTACAGTAATATCACTGAATGTGAATGGATTAAACTCCCCAATCAATAGATATAGGCTGAAAGAATGGATAAAAAAATATGAGCCATCCATATGCTGCCTACAAGAGACTCACCTTAGACCTAAGGATACAAACCGACTGAAAGTGAAAGGTTAGAAAAAGATACTCCATGCAAACAGTAATGAAAGAGGAGTAGGTACACTAATATCGGACAAAACAGACTTGAAATGCAAAAGGTTGGTAAAAGATAGAAAAGAAGATTATATGTTAATAAAAAGGACAATCCACTAGGAAGAAATGACAGTAATAAATATCTATGCACCTAACCAGGCAAACTCTGGCAAAGCTGAAGGGAGAAATAGAAACCTCTACAATAATAGCTGAAGAACTTCAAAACACCACTTTACTTACATCATTAGAGCAACTAGAGAGAAGATCAACAAGGAGACATTCTTCTCAAGTGCTCATGGATCTTTCTCCAGGATAGACCACATGTTAGCCACAAGGCAGGTCTCAATAAATATAAAAAGACAAATTATACAAAAGCACCTTCTCAGATCATAATGGAATGAAACTGGAAATCAGTAACAGATGGGAAAGAGGTAAATTCACAAATGTGTAGAGGCTGAACACTACACTCATAAACAAACAATAGGCAAGAAGAAATTGTAAGTGAAATTAGTAAATATAGAGAGAAGAATGAAAATGGAAATGCAAATTATCAAAACCTATGGGATACTTAGAAGGCAGTCCTGAGAGGCAAATTTATAGCCCTAAATGCCTATATTAAAGAAGAGCTAAAAATCAAAGATTTAACTGAACTGGAGAAATTAGAAAAAGAACAGCAAACCATTCCTTAAGCAAGGAAAAAGAAATAAATAATAAAGATTAGAGAAAGAAATAAGTGAAATTGAGAACAAAAAGACAACAGAAAAAAAAAATCAACAAAACAAAAAGCTGGGTCTTTGAGAAGATAAATAAAACTGACAAACTCCTAGCTAGACTAACACAGAGAAAAGATGCAAATAAATAAAATCAGAAATGAAAGGGGTGAAGTTACAACTGACCTCACAGAAATAAACAGGATCATAAGAGGATATTATGAGAAAATGTATGATAACGAACTAGACAACCTAGATGAAATGGACCAATTTACAAAAATGTACAACCTACATTGATGCTACAAGATATACAAGAACTTAACAAACCATTCACATTTAAAGGGATTAAATCAGTTATCAAAATCTCCCAACAGGGAGAGGATGTAGCTCAGTGGTTTAGCTCCTGCCTCCAAGTACAAGGTTCCGGGTTCAATCCCTGGTACGTCCTAAAAAAAGAAAAAAGAAAAAAAAAAAAGAAAAAAAAAATCTCCCAACAAAGGAAAGCTCACACCTTCTCCAATAAAAATGGAAAAAAAAAAATCCCAATAAAGAAAAGTCTAGGACCAGATGGCTTAACAGATGAACAGCTGAATTCTTTTTTTTTTTTTTTTTTTTTACTGGGAGGTCCCAGGGATTGAATCTAGGTCCTTCCATATGGGAGACAGATGCCCTACCATTTGAGCCACATCCGCCCCCCCAGATGAATTCTATAAAGCATTTCGAGAAGAAGAAATATCCTGTTTAAACTCTTCTAAAAAATTGAAGAGCAGGGGAAACCCAGACATTTTATAAAACAAATATCACCCTAATACCAAAGCCAGATAAAGACACTACAAGAAAAGAAAATTACCACTGAGCTACACTCGCTAACAGACCAATCTCTCTAATGAACGTAGATGCAAAAATTCTCAACAAAATTTTTGCAAATAGAATACAATGGTATACCAAAAGACTTATACATCGCGACCAAGTGGGATTTATTCCTGGTATGCAAAGGTGGTTCAACCTAAGAAAATCAATTAACGTAATAATACCACATTAACAAATTGAAGGCAAAAATCCCATATGGTCATCTCGATTGATGGAGAAAAGGCATTTGACAAAATCCAGCATCCTTTCTTGATAAAAACACGTCAGAAGATAGGAATAGAAGGGAAATTCCTCAGTATGATAAAAGACATATATGAAAAACCTA
>PVKH010046631.1:0-10381 GCA_004027955.1 Chaetophractus vellerosus | reverse complement strand
GGAAGCTAAGCCTGGAGAGAAACGCAGCCCCGGGAACAAAGGAACCTGGAAGCCTGAACCCTGGAGACGTCGGCAGCCATCTTCCTCCAGGACATGGACTTTGGTATGGGAAGAAATTTATGCTTTGTGGCCTGGTAACTGTAAGCTT
Source organism: Chaetophractus vellerosus (assembly GCA_004027955.1). Lineage (NCBI taxonomy): Eukaryota > Metazoa > Chordata > Mammalia > Cingulata > Chlamyphoridae > Chaetophractus > Chaetophractus vellerosus. The sequence goes on along the minus strand of PVKH010046631.1, from coordinate 10,233 downwards.
CTACGCCAAATAAATACCCTTTATAAAGACCGACCAATCTCTGGTATATTTCAAAAGGCACTCCTGTGGCTGACCAAAACAATAGGTTTTTCTTGTTTTACAAAGAAAGAGATTGAGCCTAAGGGACTTCCTCGAGGTCATATAAGTAGTAAATGGTAGAAATGGAACTTTAGCTCAAGTCTTTAGATTCCAAGAACTCTGATATGTGATGTTTATTAGAGTGGCATGGATTTATTTCTTCATTTAAATTATTGGATGAATATGTTGTTATGGATTGAACATGTCTCCCACAAAGACATGTTCAATTCTTAACTCATGGTTCTGTGTGAACTCATTTGTAAATAGGACCTTTGAAGATCTTATTAGTTAAGATGAGGCCAAACTGAATCAGGGTGGACCTCAATCCAATATGACTAGAGTCCTTATAACCAGAGGAATTAGGAGACAGAAGGAGACACATGGCCATGTGATGGAAGCAGAAATTATGGATTGCCAGCAAGCCTCCACTAGAACTCTAGACTTCAGAGAAAACACAATCCTGCCAAAACCTTGATTTTGGACTTCTAGCCTTCAAAACTGTGAGACAATAAATTCTTGTTGTTTAAGCCAACCAGTCTTTGGTATTTTTTTTTTAAAGATTTTATTTATTTTATTACATATCTCCCCTTCCCCCCCGCTGCGGTGACGCGCCGAGAGTGGTCACTGCGCAGGCGTGGCTTTCCCCGCTTGTGGGCGGCTTCTGCGTCCATTCACGGCCGGCTTTCAGTTCGCGGGTGGCTGGCTGCGCTCCATTCGCGGGCGACCTGCCCTGCCCGTGGCGGCTTTGCCCTGTCCGTGGCAGCTTTTTGCCCTGCCCACGGCGGCTCTGGCCCGCCCATGGCGGCTTGTCATTCTCAAGGCGGTCTGCCCGCTAGGAGAGGTCCCTGGGAACCGAACCCGGGGCCTCCCATGTGGTATGCCGGTGCCCTATCCACTGGGCTATCGAGCCGGCCCCTCTTTGGTATTTTTTATAGCAACACTGGCAAAGTAAAATAAATATGTAAGTGGATCAGCACCATATACTAATTTTGACAGGATTAACATCCTTTAAATTCTAATTGATTGACTCAAAAGGTAGCTAATATGTGTATCTATTGTGTTTTGCCTTCTCAGTACCCAGTCCCTTTACTTCTGATGACAGAACATTGATTTTCCTTTCCACACTGACTCTCCCCTATTACATGTAATTTTTGTGGGACAGCGTCTGGCTCCTCACTGGTCAAAGGCAGAGAAATATTGCTCATTTAGATTCTTTGTCTTGGGAATTTGAATCTTCAGTGGAGTGATTTGTGGATGGAAAAGTTTCCTCCATTCTGTGGCAGAATCCCCAAGAAACTATTAGTTTCTGCTACCTAGATCTTTGGAGTTTTCTGGTTCTAATTCTTTCTGAAGTCTGTTTACTCAGACATTCCCTTTCCTTTGATTCTATAAATTATCCCATACTCTTCCAATGAATTTCCCTTTTGCTAAGTATAACCAGATTAATTTTAGTTGCTTGTATCCAAAGATCCCCAACTTAGGTAGATTATGGAAGAAATCAAAAGTAGAAGCAAGAATTTGATTATTGCCAGAAATATTATCTCCCTTCTCATTTCCATGGAAAGAGTATACTCCTCACTCCAATAAAGTTGGACTTGGTCATGCAACTTTCTTTGGCTTCACAGTGGTCAAAGAGTACTTCCCCACCCCTTGAGTCAGGAGCCCAAGATCTACCATGCAGGTGTGACTCAAGAGAGACTGGAAATGCTCTTGCATGGTAGATCTTGGGCTCCTGACTTCTGCTGTTGCCATAAAAACAACAAGCCCAGATTAATGCACAGGTCTCAGGAAGTGGATGAGAGACATAAGGGCAGAGCCACCCAGTCAAGCTGCCCAGCTTAGATCAACACACTTTCGACCAAGCCGCAGATATATGAGCTAAATAAATGCTTATTGTTTGTAGCACTGAGATTTTGTAGCTGTTTTCTATGCATCATTTTTACAGGGATAGCAAACCTATACAGAAATTATCAAGTTTATCTGGAAGGTAAGGGCCCCTGAATAGCCAAAAATATCTTAAAAAAGAAGAACAGAGTTGGAGGACTCTCACTCCCTGTCTTTAAAGCATATTATCTAGCTGTAGTGGTAAAAACAGCGTGGCACTGACATAAAGATAAACAGATTGACCAATGGAATAAAATCAAGAGTTCGGAAATACATCCTCATATCTATTGTCAAGTGATTTTTGAGAAGGCTGTCAAACCCACTCAGCTGAGTCAGAACCACCTATTCAACAAATGGTGCTAGGAAAACTGGATATCCATATCCAAAGGAAAGAAAAAGGACCCCTATCTCATACCTTATACAGAAATTAACTCAAAATTGATCAAGTACCTAAATATAAAAAACTAGAACCATAAAACTCCTAGAAGAAAATCTAGGGAAACAACCTCAAGATCTTGTGGTAGGTGGTGGTTTCTTGGACCTTACATCCAAAGCATGAAAGAAATAATTAGATGAAAGGAACTTCCTCAAAATTAAACACTTTTGTGTTTCAAACAATTTTCTTAGGAAGGTGAAAAGGCAGCCAACTCAATAGGAAAAAAAAATCTTTGGAAACCACATATCTGGCAAGGTTTTGATTTCCATATTATATAAAGAGATCACTCAATGACAAAAAAAACATAGCAACCCAATTAAAAAATGGGCAAAATACTTGAATAGACATTTCTCCAAAGAGGAAACACAAATGGCCAAAAGGTGCTCAATATCATGAGCTATTAGGGAAATACAGATCAAAACTACAATGAGATATTATCTCACACCCTATAGAATGGCCCTTATTAAAAGAACAGAAAACGTCAAGTGCTGGAGAGGATGGGGAGAAATAGGAACACTCCTTCACTACTGGTAGGAGGGTAAAATGGTGCAGCCTCTGTGAAGATGGTTTGGCGGTTCCTCAGGAAGCTAACTATAGAACTGCCATATTATCCAGTAATCCTGCTACAAGGAATATATTCAGAAGAACTGAAAGCAAGGACATGAACAGATATTTGCACACTGATATTCATAGCGGCATTATTCACAATTGCTAAAAGATGGAAACAACCTAAGTGCCTGTCAACTGATGAATGGATAAGCAAAATGTGATATACACATATGATGGAATATTATTCAGCTGTAAGAAGAAATGAATTGGGAAAGCACATGAAAACATGGAGGAACCTTGAGAATATTATGTTGAGTGAAATAAGCCAGACACAAAAGTTCAAATATTGTATGGTCTCACTGATAATGAACTAAATATGATGAGTAGACTATAGAGTTGGACTATGAAGTACAGGTTGGTAGGAGATGGAATGTGGGTTGAGAAAGGGGAGCTGATGCTGGATGTGTGTAGAATGTTTAATAAGGTCAGTTGTAAATACATGGTAATGGATGGAGTTGATAGTAACTCATTATAATGAGTGTCACAAACACTGATGATTTATGGATGTGATTGTGGCTGCAATGAATAGTCTAGGGAGGTTAATGTTAGTTGGAGGACAGCTGGAGGATAAGACAGGGACTATATAACAGTGATTTTGGCAGTAGATGAGGATTGTGATTAATAATATAAATACAGGAATGTTCTACTACAAGGTGTTAAGAATATGGTGATACATGGGAAAAAGGATAACCTAATGTAGCTTATAGACTATAGTTAACAATAATATTGTAATATTTTTATAGCAAAGAAAGCACTATATTAATGCTAAAGGTAAAAATAATGTGGGGTTTAGTTTTATGAGCTATGAATATGATGAAGCATTTTTTTTCTTCTTCAGTTTCTTCTTTAACAAGGAGACCTTGATCATGTCATTTAACCAGTCTGTGCTCATCCGCTTATCTTTCTGAACCTGGAGGAACAATTGAGTTTTCTTTTAGGATTAGATGACATAAATGTGCCTGGATAGGATTTTTTGGTGTAAATGCTGCCATAATTTGTCAACTTGCCTTTCCCTATTATTTTATTTTTTGAAGTTAAAATAAAGTTTACTTAAAAATATAAGTAGTATTCTGGCTGCAACAAAACCTGAGATATATGGCACTGGCTTTGGTACTAGGTGGGAGATTTTGGTTGGAAAGGTGTTGAAAAGGCTATCATAGAAGCCTGAAAAAATGGTGATCCATGTTATGTAATTTTGACCCCTTTGTTGAAACTGTTTTCTTCTCTGATAACTTGGAAGATAGAAAATGTAACCAATGAATTTGTGGATTGGGGGGAGCATTAGCTGGCTTCTTTTAGCTACATATGATGAGCTTTGTAAATAGAGAGACTATAGAGGGACGGAAGAGAACCCAGAACTTGTGTGTTTAGAAAAAAACTTTCTCATCCATCTCTCCATTCAGTAAGAGATTCTTAGATTAAGATAGAGCCTGAAGGTGTAGATCAAGTTCAAACACTGCCAGCAAGATGTGGCCTTCTACTCTAAGCCTTAAAGAACAAAGCAATGGAAGGGCTGTGCCACCTTTTAAGACCCTTGAAAGAAATAAAGTGGGAACTAGAAAACTCTTCCAGCTGGACAAAAGAGATCTTGGAAAGTTAATGGATGTTGTCCCATAGCAGCCAGTAACAGTAATTAAATCTGGTGATTGAGGCATGTCTATCTACTTGTGGGTGTGGCTTTTGGAATATGAAAGTTTCCCTCTAACACAAAATAATATATTTATATCTCTCTTTTTTATGTCAAATATACCAATATCCTCTGATCTCTGCTTTTAGAGGTGAAGGATTTGTCTTACTCTCACTTTTTAAAAAAACCTCTCCTTTATAAGTTATGTTATTTTTGTTTCATGATAACCTATGTAGCTCTATGCTCTTTGCACCAACCTGAAATCACTATTTTTGATCCCTCAATTTTAGGTGGTATCTCCTTGACTACTCACTACATAAGTTGAGGAAATTAGCTCCCCTTTACATCAATTAACCTTTTCTCTTTTGACTTCTGCCTTCTGTCAGTTCTATCTTTCCTTTCACATTATTCAGGAATTAAGCATTTGCACTCTGTTCTGTAAATGTAATTAAGTCTTTCATACTTCATCTATAGGTTGATGATAAAAATGGAAAAACAATAAATAAGCTCTTGCTGAACTAAGTATTGTGATTGTTAATTGGTCCTTTAGGTTTAAAAAGCCAGTTTCATTTGGTCAATTAAAAAAATGGTACTTACATGTCTTAAACTTTTTATTTTAATTTAAAAGATTAAATGCATATTTATTTGCCCATCTTCTAATAAAAGGCCAGGTTCTTTTCTTTGAGGATGTCTGATAATCTGTAAAAGCGATTGGAATATTTGAGCCCAAACTGAAGCTGGCTTCTGTGCTTAAAACAATATATTCCAAGTCACTACAATGCCAGATTCCATGAAAGAATAATATTTTCCAATAGTAGACAGATTAAATGGCATAAAAGGAAAGTTTTAAAATTTCCTTTGGTGTATAAAACATTCCTGAAGTAAGTACTGTGTTAATAGTATTAGAGTTGATTAAAGAAATGTGTGTATGTGAACAAAACTATGGCTTTTATGCTACAAAAAAAAATTCTTGGCATTAAGCTGTGGCAAAACAATAATGAAAATGACAAATAATACTAAAGCACTGTGTTGGGTTGAGTCTTGTATGTGTACCCCAGAAACTTGTGTTCTTAAATTGAACCTATTGTGAAATTTTGATTAGGTTAGTTAAGGGCCATATGATTGGATTGCTCCAGTAGGGCATAGCCCAGGGTGGGTCTTAATCCATACTGGCATTCTTTATAAGCAGAGGAATAAGCTACAGATGCAGAAAGAAGCCTCAGTGACAGACAGAAGCCTCCAGAAGTTGAAATTAATGCACCCAGAGAAGAATAGCCACAGACTGAGCAGCCTGAAGGAGAACCGGCAACAAAGGCTCAGAGGAGAGGGGAGAGATGAGCTGATAATGCCATGATTCCCTGCCTTGTACCTGATGGTCCACAGCTGAGCTCAGGGAGAAAGTGAGCCTGGAGGAGAAGGCAGAGACTGGCAGAGCTGCCACTGTGCCTTGCCACATAGCAGGAGTCTAGGATTGCCAGCAGCCAGCCTTCAGGGAGAAAGCTTCGCCTGATGCCTTGATTTGGACATTTTTCCCAGACTCAGAACCGTAAGCTTTAAACCCAGTAAATCCCATTGTAAAAGCCAACCCATTTCTGGTATATTGCATTGGCAGCCTTTAGCAAATCAAAACAAGCTCTTAAAGTCCAAATTATCTGCAAAAAATTGTCTAGTTGATATGTACATGGCACCTTTCTCTGCATGTAAAATTTCTTTGTTGGCTTTGCAGCATTTCCTCTGCAGCAGTTTAAGGTTTTGTTTTTTTCCAGAATTCCCATCTTAAAGGTGGATAGACAGCCTGACCAAATGGTGAATTGATCATTTGCTCTGTGCCACTCAAACAGGATTGCGGGCAGATTCCAAGTTTTGTACTTGACTTCTGAGCTGGTTTCAAGTATTCTTATCTAGTGGCAGTTAACTTTTCATCTCTAGGGACTAAGTCCTGATACTTGATAAGAACTTTTCTCCCCATCATTTAGAGTGATTATTAGGACAGAAAATAAATTAATTTATCCTTTTGGAGTCACATTATTACGGGTGACAATTTGGTGTAATCGGTGTACAAAAACACCTGTGTTCTCAATATGCAGACGTATAGTTTGTTAGCATTTTCTCATATTTGTCTCTAGTCTTTTGTTTTTCATAAAAGAAATAAAATGGCCCCAGTTCTTTTCAATAAAATCCTACACATATACACCGAGAACAAAGGGCTAGTTTGACAGCATAGATTTCTAAGAAAGAGAGGCCCAGATTAAACAAACAGTAAGTGCTACTACATCTATTGCCAAAGGAACAGCAGTGCTTGGGTGATGTTTTCCAGGCAACCCCATGGCATAAATCTTTAATTCTGCTGCCTTTCATGTGACATTTATATATATATATATAAACTGTTTATAGAGCAATGTAACCTTTTCTTGTGTTTATTAGGGTTTATCAGGGACGCCAATGTTCCAGTTCTTATGATATAACTGCTCACAATACGTCAGCAAATATTATCAAGGCATTTTGCTTTTACTCTTTGTTTGGATTCTCACCAGAACCAAATAAGGGGCTGATGCACCAGTTACAAAACAAGGCCAATGGCAAGAAGACAGTGAGCCTTACACAGCTATATTTGCAACTTCCAGTGCTGAGTGAGTGAATTATTTCACAGTAGGACTTCTTCTGCACAACATCCATGAATTTTGATCGAATCTCCACAGAAAATTTGGGGAGTACATATTTGAGATCATCTAAATGAATAAATAAAAGAAAACTGGTACAGGAAAGATAAATTGGCTTGCTATCTCAGAAAATAATCTGCCAGATTAGAGAAGAGACTTTTTAATTTTTTTTTTCAGAATCATAGATTGGAAAAAGCCCATTGAGATTGAATTTGCACATTCATTGATCAAATTAAAGAAACCAAATTACTTGAGTATGTAGCAAATTATATGAAACTCTCTTGAACGAAAATGACCAAAACTCAACTCAAACAAGATTTTGCTTCAAACTAGAATTAATTGACACAGGTAACTGGAGAATCAGAGGGGTATGTTTAGCCCTGGCCATCACTGGCTCCAGGTCTCTTGGGCACACCTGGGTGTGCCTGGCTTCCCTCTCAGGCTTTCCCTAGGAGGTGGCACATTGGCCCCCTAGAAGTTCCAGATGCATGGTGACCTTTAATGCTCAAGGTTGTTCAGAAAGAGCAGCTGATCCTCATGACAAGAGTATTGGGGATTTATGATTGGCCCAGCTTGGGGCTGGGGCCCGTGACTATTCTAATCACTGTGCCCAGAGAATTGAGCTAGGTTCTCAGAATGACCCAGCCTGGGTCACATGGCCACTCTTTCCGCAGGAAGGTGGAATCAATCCACCTGCCCCATGTGGTCTGAGAAGGATACTATTGATGGTGGAAAAGTCACTCCCCATGCAGGGGTGCTGGGCAGACAAAAAAATTTATCTATCCACTACAGTTAGTCATTGAGAGGGTTAGGAGTAGAACTCAGTGCAGGGGGTGGGGTGGGGGGGGTGGTTCTATGTTTATTTGTGTTGGATGATGCTTAGTTTTTATTGTGTGCCCAATTTGTGTGTGAGTGTGTAAAAATCGGTGTACACATCTACCATTGGGATTAGAAGGCTAAGGACCAACAAAATAATAGGCCAAGGACTAGAAGGAATAGTGTTTTTACCAGAATGTCCATAAATGGATTGTAGATCAAACTATGCTAGGAAATTTTGTTCTTCACTAAGGCATGCTGTCTTTTCAAGGTAGTAACATTTGAATTACTGAAATAAACAAGAGTAATCTGGGCTTTAAGGCAATGGCTGGTGGGAAAACTACAAAAGGCACACTTGAGATAAGGAACCTGATATCTGGAATGTTATTTGACCCTCTTGAGTGTCAAAGGGGGTGGGGGTGGGGACTGGTTTATGTTTTCATGGGAAAAAAGATGCCTTGTGAGATTCTTATCTTTGTTGCTGAGAGTTCCAGCTGGAATAAGGAACTGTAGCAAGTGAAATTTAACAAATGAAATATTATGGAAACCATTGCAAACCTCACAACATTTCTGTTATTATTTGCTCTGTTCTTACTTAATCAGGTCTACCTAAATGTCCTCATATTTCATTTGAGTAAAACCGGAAGAACAAAGATTTTAGTTAGAATTATTATTACAAAGGGCTAAAAGTTAACTGGTGACCACATTTCATCTGAGCTTGGCACCAGCATATGCAATTTGTGTGAAAGTATAGAAAATGAAAACGTTCTGACTTTGTTATCAGTTATCAGTAGGTTCTCTAGTACATTGGCCCTTGCCATACAACAGTGGTTCTTAAACTTTAATGTGCAGCAGAATCATTCCGAGGCTTGTTAAAACACAGGCTGCTGGAACCTGCCCCTAAGGTTTCTAATTCAGAAGGTCTGTGGTGGGACCCAGTTGTGGGCATTTCTATCAGAGGTGCTGCTGCTGCTGCTCTGGGGACCACACCTTGTGACCCACTCCTCTGAGAATCTTAATGCTGGGCTCTGGATGAGTAGTTATGAGCCTCTGTTCCAACTGAGAGGTGGGCCGAGGCTGACCTGGGGCCTCAGTAGACCGAGCTTCTAGCGGCAGCGATGTTCCTAATTTTATGGCATAGACACAGCTCCAGGAAGATATGCATTTGGTTGCGCACAGGACTCCAGCGCATAGGGATAAAATGGCAGAGTTTGTACTCTTGGGAGGACATGTCAAGTGATAATTAAGCCAGTTGCTAGGGTTCTCACCAAGTGCTCTGGGTTTTAAGAGCGGTGTTCTAGGACTAGCTGGGAGTTTGAGTGCCAGCTAGGACAGAAGTCCAGTTAAAGAGCCTCGTGCATGTGAAGGGATTACAGGAAAGGCTGTAGCTGGTGGTCCTGTGGATTCCCAAGAAGCGTACCTTGAAGAGACTTAAGGCAGCAAGGCCAGTTTAGGCCCCTGCAAGGGAGGATGTGGGGCTGACCAGATGCTGAGCCAAGGCTAACTCATGCTGTGGGTCTGTGTCTGAAGTTGCCTGTTCTGTGCCTGCCCTATGATCAGGGTCTATCTGGAACTCTATTAGTATTTCTCAAACTTTTTTTGCAGTTGATGGACACTAAGAAATACATCTCACATTATAACATGGTATACACACACACACATACACAACACAAATAAACATTTCCCAAAATAACGCTTTTCCTTACCATGTTTAAGGCACTCTGCTATTCTCTATTCTGTTTTATTCTATCCTAGCAAATTATATTCTATTATTTTATGACAATAACAAAGAACTTTTGCTATCCACTAATTTACGTTATGACCCACTAATGGGCAGAGACCTGTCTATGCCATCTGTAGCCTAATTTTTAAATAGGCGCTGGCCTTCCAATCTCCCCATGCAACAGCTGGTGCATTAAAGCCAGCTGTTGATCATAAAGTCACTTCCAGTGAAGTGGTCCAAGCACTTCCAGCTTCACTCCACCTGCACTCACTTCCTGCGGTCCACTTCCTGGGTTAGCATACTCCATCACTTACTCCTAGGCTTACTGGACCTCACGCCTCACACAACTCTTGGTTTTGGCCTCTTGAGATCTGTAATAGCCTCAGGGAAGAGATTTTCT
>PVKH010046630.1:0-10378 GCA_004027955.1 Chaetophractus vellerosus | reverse complement strand
TTGTAACTTCTATTAAAATCAGTGTGATGACTTTCTCCCACCACCACCCCCATTTCCCCTCAAACCTAGACAACTCTATAGTCTGGCAAAGAAAATAAAAATTTAAAATGGCCTAAGCACACATCACAAAAACAAAAACAAGAACAAAATTTAAGAACTCTATAACTGAATCCAAGTCTTTGTCTAGCAAAATGAATTAAATGGCAGTCCTGAAAGGAGACTGCGTAAAATATTTTCATAGGCATTTTATTAAAAATCTTTATATATGTGTGTGTGTATATATATGTATGTATGTATTTGCACTGATGTAAATCCTTCTAAGGTTTATTCTCTCAGTGACCAATCAAAATAACTCATAAAGGTAGAACCAGCGACCAGGAATGATTAGAAGTGCCTGGAAAGACAGATGTACTGACCACAGCATCTGAGTTTCAAACAACCTCACTTGCCGCTCATTGCAGGACCAAGGGACAGGCTCACAAACAGAATGTCACATGAGGAGCTATTTAGAATAAAAAAAAATCCACAGGCCCTGCTCCTTAGGCTTTAATTAATTTAACCAATTAAGACTAAATGAGTTCATTCTTAAATCTGATGTATAAGAACATAGAAACTTGGTTTGCTTATGGGGAAAAAACCACTCACTGAAAGCAAAAATCTAAGCAAACAACCATTTTATAAAGCCATTAAATGGAGTGGGTGTAGCTCAGTGGTTGAGCGCCTACCTCGCACATAAAAGGTCCTGGGTTCAATCCCTCCCCACCCCGCCCCAAAAGCCATTGAGATGTGTTTTCTTCGTCTTTTTCAGAACAATATAGCTTAAGGACCCATATGACCTTACTCAGATTTTGGCACCTGTTCCGAAATCTATTAATATTGTGGCCACCTACTTGGGACTGGATTTATTTCAATTCCTTTCCTAGAAATGAATGTTAGTCATGAGGGTATTTATGTGTTGGGTTTTTATAATATTCTTAATGAAGACTCTGAATGGCCTTACCTTCTCTATATCAATTTGTTTCTCCAAGGATATATCACAAATGTCATTGACATATGAAAACAATATGGAGTTAGGAAATTATCGTTTTACTTATAGAAGTCATATAAAATTCCATTTTATAAAACAAATTTTCATCATTTTCCTAATTGTTCTAAAACTTTAGATTTTTTCTGCCACCTATCATGAATTATTTGTAAACACACAATTACATGCACCAAAGCAACTTCCATTTAAAGGCATCCAAACTTGAATTCCTTTATAAAGTCTACCTTTAATGGGATAAAGAGGTGAGGGAAAAGGAATGAGAGGAAGATACTAGCTATGTTTGGGAGTATGTGGAATTTGATATTTGATATTTAAAAGCATTAAGGAGATCTGTCAATGCTCTATGTCAGTGTTTTTCAACCTTTTTTATCATCCCCATAGGAAGACTTTTAGGCATTTCTTTTCATAATTGCTGCCCTTTCCCATGAAACTATAATATCAAAGATATATTGCATTTGTTTTTGTACTATATATACATCTATGTTTTACATATAAAAAGAGTAAGATTTTTTCACACTCCGTGTATTAGCCAAAGGGTTATGCGAAATACCAGAAATCTGTTGGCTTTTATAAAGGGTACTTATTTGGGGTAGAAGCTTACAGTTACCAGGCCATAAAGCATAAGTTACTTCCCTCATCAAAGTCTGTTGCCACATGTGGAGCAAGATGGCTGCCATCATCTGCAAGGGTTCAGCCTTCCTCTTCCTCTTAAGGCTCCGTGGTCCCAGCTTCTTCCAGTATCAGCTGTAGGCTGGGATAAGTCTCATCTCTCTACCTGGGCTCATTTCTCTCCAGGCTCAGTTGCTTTGGTCTCTCCACAAGGTCAGCTGTAGACTATTGGGCTCTCTCACTTCCTGGGACCTCTGCCATGTCTATGGAGCCATCTCTAGTCCTCTGTGTTCTTCTCCTGTGTATTTACTTCGTGGGGCTCCAGCATCAAAAAAACTCCAACTAACTCCTCTGCCATGCAGTTTTCTCTGTGAGTCCCTGTCCTCCAAAGGGGCAGGGACTCAACGTCCTACTGATGTGGCCCAATCAAAGCCCTAATCATAATTTAATCAAGTAAAAGTGAAACCTCTGAAGTTAATACAATCTAATACTCCCAGAGGAACAGACCAGTTTACAAACACAATCCAATATCTATTTTTGGAATTCAGAAACAATATCAAACTGCTACACTCCTCAACAGTATTTGTACCCTTGAGGGTGATATTGCTCCCACTGAAAATCCATGCTCTACGTGAACTTACTGTGCATGAAAGATCAATTGTGTGAATGATGCAGCATAAGGGGATTATGTATATGGTAAGGGATTGGCAGAGGCCAGGATTTGTTGAGGATTGAATCATGTCTCCCACAAAAGACATGTTCCATTCCTAACCCCCAGTCCTGTTGGAGTAAACTCATTTGTAAATTGGATCTTTGGATGTGTTATTATCACGATGATGTCTAATTGAATGAGTGTGGGCCTTAATTTGTTATTGCCGAGTCTCTATGAGGAGACGACTGTGCAGGAGGAGTAGAAACCAGAGGAGGAGACAGAAAAGACAGATCGCCATGTGCCCGAGGTAGAGATTAAGCCACCACCAGAATGCTATAGACTTTGGAGAAAATGTGACCTGCCAATTCCTTGATGTTGAACTTCCAGCCTCTAATAAATTCCTGTTGTTTAAGCCAACCCATTCTGTGGTATTTATCTTAGCAGCCCTGGCAGTCTAAGACAGTTCTGATTGCCTATTTTAATGGACAACATTAGAGCCAGAGTAACTGAACAAAAGCATAGCTTGTTTTATGTTATATGGAGGAGGAATCACCAACATTTCTTTCAGGAGGACTCCCAGGTACTGATATTAGAAGTGTGAGGTTGGGTTCATCTCTTGTGCACAGAGGATTATGCTCCTGTGTACATCTCCCATTATATCCACAGGAGATTCACTCACTCATTCATTCCACTAATATTTAGGCATCAGCTTCTATGTTCCACCACCACATAAGGGCTGCCTTCACATCCCTTTCAGCCCCACCTTGCTTGCTCCCATCCCCATAGCATCCGCGCAATGAACGTCAGGGCGATGCTGGTGTTTACCACCCGACTGTAGAAGAGTTGACAGTTGGTGTAATATTATGAGTTTTGTCATGTACTAGCATTGGTAGTGGTTTTTCAAACAATTCTACTCATTAGGCTTTCACTGGTTTCTTTTCACATGATCCAGGTCAATTATTTCCAAGATCTGTTTTAACAGCATTATATAGGATTTTAGAAAGTTGGATTTTTCCCTCCAAATATAGGGTTCCTTAAAGAGTGAGAGGGATGTTTCAGGTATGGTGTGCTCCTCATTGTTTCATAAAGTGGAAGTGCTCTGTGTTGGCTTCCAGGACTTTAGCCTGAGACATTTGAAGCAAAGGAGCAAAGGAAAAGTAAGTTCAGCCTAAGTCTTCAGAAACTGGTTTTGAAAGCTTTTGTCAGATTGATGTCTGCGCTTTCATTCTGCTTTGAGAAACTATATTCAGGCTCTTCTGTTTCTGTGAATTGATATCCAGCCTTCTGGGCATTTTGGAGCAGTTATTCTCTAGGCAAGAGGAGACTGTGGAAGTTGAAACTGCAAAGCCAGGTTGGGCTGACGTGGCCAGGGTGAGGAAGAAAAGAGGGCCCAAAGAATGGGGATTCCTGCACCCGGAGGGATTTGGAGATGATGAGAATGTTGATTTAAGAATGCTGGTGAGATTGAAGGACCTTTGAAATGGAGAAAAGAATAAGGGTCCTGAAAAGTAATGAGTTACCTAAAGGAGTGGAAAATATATTCGTGGAAAGTTGGCAGAGAGCGTAGGGATCCAGTTGTGAGGACTATTCAGGAAAGGGAAAATTAGACACCACAAGTGAAACATGTGCTCAGTGTTCTCAATGAAGATTATTTACCTCTTTCAAAGGCAAAAGCCTTCTCAGCTGCCTGTGAGGTTAAATTACTGGGATTCTTGGTCTCCCCTTGGCAAAGGATGCTCTTTCCTGATTTTGCACTTTTTTTTTTTTTGATTAAGAGACAATCTCTCTAATACTATATCATAGAGCTGGAATTGACTGATATGATACTGTAGGATTAACAGAAACTGTCATAACATGACATAGGTTCAAAGATTTGAAGGGAAAATAAAATTACTTTTAGCCATTGTGATGTAACTCATTCTTTCGTAGTAATCTTTAGAGGTCTCCTAGTTCCATTTTTCCATGTCTGATATAAAATATCTTTTCCCACATTCTCTCTCTCTCTCACACACATATTTGCCAAAGATCCAGGTGTCGCCATGATATTGTGTAATTGGACAGCAGTTATTTTTTTTTTTGCCTTGTTTCAACATGTTGGATTTTCAACACTCCAAGTAGCACTTTTTTTTTGATGGTTCTTGTTGAATTAAGATGTAATGGAAACTGTTTGCTTTTGCCAAAGTAAAATAAAAAAATGAAGTGAAATCAACCATGATTTTTTTTAATGCTAGCCTTTTTCTATTTAGAAAATTGTTACTGATGATATGGCAGAAAACATATTGCTGTATTAACAAGGTCACTCAGTCACAAAATCCTATTAACACAGAAAATGACAGAACTGAACTGTGTGGTGAAAAATAAGTCAAATTCTCACCTTGTATTCTTAAGATTCCTTGTTCAAACTCACACAGATGGCAGGGAAGCTAAGAACAAATCCAGGAGATGTACATAATTCTATAAGAAATATAATTTATATATCACCAGTATTGACTCCTTTATAATTATAAATTTTTAAAAATTTTTGCAAAAAATGGTAGCAAATGAAATCAGGGAAAGAATATAGTCTCTAATTTATGTTCATATAAAGAAGTATATGAACAGAAGTATAAAGGAACCTGCTGAGTAGAATATTTCAAAATAAACATGTATTCATAACACTGTTATATTTGTTTTCTTAGAATTAAAGGCAGAGAATGGCCATTTGCATTTTGAATGATAGTAAATGCATTTCAAATTTAGTTGTCAATTTAATGAAGCCTCAAATATTGATTTTAGCAAAACACTAAAGTAGGAAATAAAAATAAAAAAGATCATTATAATGGTACTCCAGAGAGAATGGCTATGGCCACTTCAGTCAATGATAAACTGACTTTAGTAGTGTGGACTAGACAAATAAAAATAAAGATTGCCTTGACTTAGCTTAAGATGGAAAAGAAATCTTGCAGGTTTATGGCTTCATAAATTGTTCTGAATGTTTAACATCCCATGAAGAAGAGGCAAACAATGAAGATACTTCCTTTAAGAATACCAAATCAGTATACTCAGGCAAAAGCTTTGTAATTCAGATTTAGCATCTTGTTATCAGTGTTTATGTTGCTGAAAGCCCTTCTTTTCTCAAAGTCTTCCCATGTAGACATTATAGACCATTTTATTTCTGGGTTTTAAATACCTGCAAGTCTGATTTGACTTCCTGGTGTTGTAGCTAACTGAAAACTTTGTATACCAGATCATTTCTTTTAATGCTTTGTGACCTTTTGTTGACTGCAGATGAACTACACGCATTTTGAGAATAAATAATTCTTGACTGTGGTGGTAACTTAACTGGTGTCAACAAATATATCCATTTATCATTGGAAAACATTTAGAAAATTAAGTTAGCTGTTTTGTTTACTCTAAAACAAGGTGTTTTTATTTTCCAAAGGGCTGTAATGCAAAATACCAGAAATGGGTTGGCTTTTATAAAGGGGATTTATTTGGGAGTAAAAGCTTACAGTTCCAAGGCCGTGAAAAGTCCAAATAGAGGCACCATAAGAGATGCTTTCTCACCAAAGTTGCCTGCCACGTGGTGAAGCAAGATAGCCACTGATCACTGCCGAGGTTTGGGCTTAGCTGAGGGCAACCAGGCATAGGGCTTCTCTCTAAGGCTCAGCTGCTCCACATTCTTCCCTAGTTCACTTGTAAGCTATTAGGCATACGGTCCATCTCTCCCTGGGCTTCAGCTCTTTGAGCCTCTTGGAAGCTTCTCTCCTCTTGAAGGCTTCTCTCCTCTTGAGCTGCTCCGTGGGCCCAGCCTCCTGGGGGCTTCCTGTTTAAGCAATCCTCTTGTCCTTTCTCAGATGGCAGGATCAAAAATGGTGGCCTCCTTTTTCTGTATATGTGTCTCTCCGTGTCTCCATTTTTATCAGATCCAGCAAAAGGGAGCAAACTTAACCTGAGTCACACCTCACTGACATAGCCAATCAAAAGTCCTAAATCAGTCTTATCAAGTAATAATTAAATACATTCAAAGAGTATCATGCCTACAGGAATAGATTAGTTTAAAAACATAAACTTTCTCTTTTTGGGATTCACCAAATTCAAACAGCCACACAAGGTTTGACATAAAGCAGAATCTTTTTTAAAATTAAGAGTTTTATATCTATTTCTAAGTCAGCAATTAGCATCCTGTAAAAGAGTTCTCTTGAAATATAGGAATACTTCAATGCTGACTTTTGAATGAACTGGGAATGTCTCAATGATTCCAACACCATGACCTACTCCAAACACGTTCACTGATAATAACTCCACTCTCACTCTCTCCATATTCTAATAGATTTTCTGGAAGGAAAAGAAAAGGGATGGTGTTAAAGCTTTGCCTATCTTATCTATACCACAGCCTTGGTTACTAATTTACCCCCTTTTGCTTTTCTGAGTATAAAAGCTATAGTATATATTTTATCATAACCCTTGCTATGTCTCCTCTCTGGAATATTCTTACAATGATATTTAACTTCTCTGAATGATAATCATTTTCCTGAGTCTAACCTTCACTAGAATGTTAGTGGGATGATCCCTATATGCTCCATGATACTTTCCCCCTGTTAACTTGTACCACCTAATTGCGTTATTATAATCCCTGCTGTTCATACTCTTTCTTTTTTAAGGTATCCACCCTGTAGTTACACCTTACTGTAAGACCCTCAAGATCAAGAATCTCAATTTATACAAATGTTCTTTTCCATGGACAAAGCACCATACCCTAAATATAGCTCATGGTTTTCTCATTAAAATGTCAATCATGCTTCCAGTTTTGCTTTTGTTATTAAGAGGCCCCAAACTAAATTTATGTCTTATATTTATAAATATATGGGCCCCCTTGCTTCTAAAATTCCATTCAAGCTTTCTGCCTGGACTTGACCTAATTTGTATTTTTCCGGAGCCTACTTTCAACTACTATTGAAATATTTCTAATTTTATCATGGGGTCTGTTTTTTTTACTTAAATGACAGCTATCTAAATAAATTAAATAAATAAAAGAAAGACAGAGACTAATGTTATTTACAATGTATTACAATATATGCTTGCCAATGGTTCATTAAAAGGCACTTTGTTTACTATTGGGCTAAATTATTTTGGAATTTGTTCGCTATTTCCAATAAATTCAATCTACCAGGAGCAGGGAAGTTAGATACATACAGAAACTACAGATTAAAAAAAACACATTATATGTACAGTAGCAGATGATTGTGTTAAATGGATTCAGCCCAAGATGACTTCATTGTCATAAGTAAAAATGGGCCATGAAAGAGGGTGGAATTTTCCAAAATGAATTTTACAAAAGAAAATTGTGAGATGTAATTAACAAAAAAACAAATAAAGAGGCAAAAAGGAGCATATTTAAAGTTGGACAAATGAGAGCCATCCCCAAAGAGTTGAGGGTGAAAAGGACTAGTTAAAATGGATGAAGTTAGTTATTTAAATAAAAATATATTCAAACAAACCATGAATTAGTTGACAGAAAAACTGTAATATTATTGAATAGATTCCAGAACTGATTATCTGAAAATAATACTGTAGATAAAAGTCTTACAAAGATAATTGAGAGATAAAAGAGAAACTTAAAAAATTATTAGAAATGAGGAAATTGATAAAAATCATAGATACAAAAGAATTTATATAAATGAAAATAAGATACCATCTGCTCAACCAGAAAATAAATCAAATTACAAAGCTGCATTAATTAAATGGGGACATACATTTAGACTAATGTTATTTGGAAAAATACCCAAAGTACCCTGGATATGCATATGAATTTAATGCTATATAAAGATGGCAATTCAAATAAAAAAAGAAATAGAGGATTACTAAATAACTAGTGTCAGGCAACTAGATGATCAGTTAGAAAAACATAGATTATTTTTTCATGCCATTCATCACGTAGAGAAATGAATACAACTTTAAAAAATAAAGACATCAAATTGCTGAAGCTAAAATGTAAATAAATATATAAGCATTCTTGGTAAGGGAAAAAGTCATCCTGAGAATGACCAAATTTCTACAGTGAGCTAGTAAATGTTTATTAAAACAGGTAAGCAAACAAAAATCAATAAAATCTATTTAGAAAATATCAGAACAAGAACCATTTTATAGGGGGTTGAGAAAGCAAAAAAAAAAAAATTATATAGCCTCCACTTTTTAGTTGCTAAAAATCTAAGCAATGTGGCAACTGACAGGGAATACACACACACACATACACACACTTTTTTCCCATCTAGGAGAAACATGATTCGGGGTGAGTGTGTGTATATGTGAGTATATACTCACAAGTGAGCACACATACACACATTGTGTACACACCTATGTACCCTTAAAGGTTTTCAGTTACAACCAAAAGAAAAGTTTTCTGATATAAATAGAAGAGGAATATTTGAAAGGATATTAGCTGGGTCACAGAATCCCTAGGAAGGTGCGGAGGGAGTTGCTATATGGTGCGTCATGTGCCAACAGAAACTTTCAGCAAATGACTGCTTTATTACTCACACACAAGGAAGAGTCCAAAGGAGCAGAGGAAGAGATCCCATTGTTGCCAGTACCCCAGGAAGGTCAACTGCTAAGGTCAGGGTCACTGGATGGTAGCTCCCCCCACCCCCCACCCCTCACATTTTCCCCTATTAACAACATCTTACATTAGTGTGGTACATTTGTTACAATTTATGAACAAATATTGAAGCATTGCTAATAACCTTGGGCTATAGTTTACATTATGGTTTACACTTTGCACCATACAGTTTTATAGATTTTGATGAAATGTATAATGGCTTATATCCATCATTGCAATATCATGCAGAACAATTCCAATGCCTTAAAAATGCCCCATGTTCCACCTATTCTTCCCTCCCCCACCCCTTAGAACCTCTGGTAACCACTATCTTTATAGCAGTTTTACAAGTTCTTCTGTTACTAAAACAGTAATAAGTCATCTTTGATTCACAGTTGCATCCCCCCCATTTGTTTGTTCATTCCTCAATCTTGAGGATTTTGGAGTGGTGATGCCCTCCTGCTTCAGATTGAGACAGGTCTTAGATCTTATGGGGCAGATGGAAGGAAGTGTTTTGTTTGCAGTTGTAAATACTCTTTGGTTTCTGGGATGGGGGTTTTCCATCATCATCATTTTGTGTGTTGTCCTGAGTGAGCCTAATGAACTGGAGAGTCAGTTTTGGCTACAACTCTACTGAGATTCAAGACTGGACTGATATATGAACAGACCAAAGAGTTAAGTCTCTGGGACATATATTTAACATGTATAGTGCTAATTATTGGTTCAAATAAAAGAGGTAGAAAAATCACATGTAGGGAAATTATAAGTGAATCTAACTCTGTTAACACTGGGGAAATAGATTAACATGTATTCCAAGGTAAGGCCCACCTATGGGGTGCTGGTTTCATGGGGTTGTGTGCCTTGCCTATAGTGTCTGGATATCTCTAGAGCCCTCAGGAGCACCCCTGTTTG
This sequence comes from Chaetophractus vellerosus, assembly GCA_004027955.1. Lineage (NCBI taxonomy): Eukaryota > Metazoa > Chordata > Mammalia > Cingulata > Chlamyphoridae > Chaetophractus > Chaetophractus vellerosus. The sequence goes on along the minus strand of PVKH010046630.1, from coordinate 583 downwards.
AGGCTTTGATTACTGTGGTAGTTAGTGAGATTTGCCTGAGGCATGCATAAACAACCTCCGGAATGACCTCCCAGCTCACTTTGAAATCTGTTAACCATAAAAACCCTTTTATTTAATGTTTCCCCCTTTTGGTCAAAGTCTTTTTCCAAATGCATTGCTAATGGGCGCTTGATATTAATCCATTGGTGCCAGGGAGGCTCATCCTTGGGAGTCATGTCACACTTTGGGGAAAGCTAGTGAGTTTATTTGCTGAGTGTGGCTTAGAGGGAGGCACATTTGAGTAACAAAGAGGTTTTCAGAAGGAGTACTGCCTATGTACTCTAGAGATTCTTGCTATTCTATTTGAGAATGTAGCAGGATGCCACAAGAAGGGAGTTCAATATATTGTTGGTTATTGTGTGGGTCTCCACCCACTGAGATAACACCCTTTGACAATATAAACACATTCATATTCCACAGAGGCATGCCCCAGGTTGACCCTTTCCCCATATTTCCCCCCACCACTGACACCCTGCCCCAGCGACCCTCCCCGCCATAGATATCAAAAGATTGCTCCCACAATTGTATTCTCAACCACAGTCCT
>PVKH010046629.1:0-10378 GCA_004027955.1 Chaetophractus vellerosus | reverse complement strand
CCCCCCCCCCTTCTGCTTGCTCTTGCTGTGTTCATTTCTCTGTGTTCTTCTGTGTCTGCTCTGTCTCCCCCCGTTGTGGCGACACGCTGAGCCAGGTCACCGCGCAGGTGGCTCTGCTCCGTTCACGGGTGACTTGCCCTGCCCGTGGTGGCTTTGCCCTGCCCGTGGCCGCTTTTTTTGCCCCACCCACAGCAGCTTGCCCTTCTCAAGGCAGTCTGCCCTCTTTTTGGAGAGGTCCCCGGGAACCGAACCCGGGGCCTCCCATGTGGTGAACCGGCACCCTATCCACTGGGCTACAGCCGGCCCCCAGTATGAAAGCCTTTGGTATTAGGGATTATCAACTGTAGATTACTTAATATGGAATGTTAAAAGAAGTGTTAAAAAAGAGCACTCTTGAGAGTGTTGGATATTAGAACTAAAGGATTCCAGATCTGTCTTAGACATTTGTAGTTGTAATAACATGAAAATAATATACATTTGTATACTTTTTGGGAGGATGAATAAATGTAAATCTACTGTTTCAGGTCTTTGAGATCTTATGATTTGAGGAATTATCCAGTCAAACTCTTGTTGATATCTCTGCTTCATTGGAGATGCTTTAATTTATCAGAGTCTACCTATCCTTCTGGCACTTTTCTTGGAGAAATCTACCTAGATAATATTTAAGACATGGTCACATTACTTAAAGGATTACAATTTATTGTAATCCCAGGGCTATAGATGTTTATGTTTTAGAACCAGTTTAAACCTCTCTCCTTATCCCCTAAAAAAATAAAATAAAATAAAATAAAATAAGGAAAAGCAAGAAAAAAGCAAGGAAGGAAAGAAAAAAGCAAAGAAAAACAAAGAAGGAAGCAAGGAAGGGAGAGAGGGAGTAAAAAAGTAAGAAAAGAGTTAAGTGTCAGGTCCCTGTCTCAGCTGATAGTATTGTGAGGGAAAAATCAGTCATATAAAAGAGTAGGAAAAAATTGCTATAAGAGTTAAGAAGTTGTAATGTCAAACTCTTCCTGTCAGTACTGGGGCAAAAATGTGCTGTGGTTCTTAAAGCAAAGTAAGAATTAGATAAAGGAGGGGAATAGGATTGGAGAATTATTCTAGGAGGAAGGAATGGCACTAATTGGTTCAGTACTTATTGGTGCTCATATCTTGTTTTTATTTGTATTCTAGTACATAAGAATTTACACTATGAAATATAAAATATTATTTTATTCAATATGTGTGTATTGATAGCACATTTCACACAAAGCAATGTGTTAGGGGTGTTGTGGATACAAAAATAAGTTAGATACAATACTGTCCTCAAAAGCGTATTATATGATCAGCAGACTCTAGGTTTGGCAACCTATCAGACCTGGAGTTGAATCCTAGCTTAACCACTCATTGATTCTTTGATTCATTCACAAATATGGATTGAGTACCTACTATGTGTCAGATATTATTCTAAATTCTGGGATACTGTGGTGAATGAGATATTAAGGGTCCATGCTTTCCCTTAGCATTCTCACTTTAGAAAAATGAGACAGACAATAAACAAATATATAAACAATATAATATCAGATAATGTTATGAAGAACTACAGGGGTAATGTGAGAAACAAGATAGGGACAGGGACATGTGGATTTTGCTTTTGATTGAATGGTCAGAAAAAACCCTAAGGCAGGAATTGTTTTCTATTCCTGAAACAGAAAGAAGGCTTGCAACTGGACTCCAGAGAGCAAAGGGGAGAATGATAGGAAATGAGATCAGAGGTAGTTGAAGCCAGATCACATAGGGCCCATTGATCATGGTAATGAATTTGGTTTTTATTCTAAACATATTTAGAAGCTATTGGAAGACTTTAAGAAGAGGAATTAACATGAATTGATTTCTCTTTCAGTCTTTTAATTAAAAAAAAAAAGCCTTTTTGTTTTGTAAAATTTGGTATCCAAATGGCAGTAGAGATTGAGCTATGCCATTTGATTTTTTGTTTGTTTAATCAAGAAAACTAAGAATACAAAATAAAATTTATATTTGCAGTAATTTGAATGTTGTAGAGTTGTCCTCACTGGTCTGAGTGCTCCTTGAAGACAGATATTGTATCTTTTTGTTTGTTTGTTTGTTTGTTTCAGATATTGTATCTTATTCATTTTTGTATCTCCAGCACCTACCAAGATAACTGACCCTTTTAGAGGTGAATTACATAGTACCCAAGGAGTTACATATAGAAACTAAGTGATCAAATGCCACCATACATGGAGAGAGACATGCAAAGAGCTGTAGCAGACCACAAACACATACATAAGAAATTAAAGCATTTCTGAAATAAAGTGGGTTACTTATAGCACTAAACCCAAAATAGTCTAGTCAAGCCCCTAGGTCACCTCATTCCAGTCACTGGACTACTGAGTCCTATTTGGCTATAAAATATACTTTTATTCTTCTAATTAGAAAACTATATTTAAAACAAAATTTATCATTGATGGGATCTGTCTGGAAAAATGTACTGGAGTGTGGGTATTATCATCTAGTTAGTTAATACTGTAATAGGAACTTGAGCTTTTGTTTAGCTAAATTCTATGATCATTTGGACAAAGCATTTGAATCACCAGAGCTTCTGGTTTTGAATTAATGCTACAGGAAAAAGTGGTCAATCAGGATCCAGTTCCTAAGGAACTAATGTTCACATTTCTCAAACTTTGATAATTGACATTACTAAAAGCAGTCTTTGTAAGAAAGATTAGCAAGCACATATACAGAGAGCAAAGGTATTCATTTATATTCTTATTTAATAATACCTAAAATTTGTATGGTGCTCTAGAGCTTTCAGGGTACTTCATTCACACCTTATTTCTCTTGATGTTCTAAATAACCTCTCAAGGTCTTAGAAGAACTGCTTAAATTTTCTGAGTCTTAGTTTCATATCTATGAAATTAAGATGATTCCATCTACCCTTAAATGGTTATGTAAAGGACTTGGTTTGCACTAAGTGATCAATAAATGGTATTTTTTTTAATCACTTTCATCATTATTTTTATCAACCATTTGAGGCACATATTGGCTGGTTGACTCAGCTAATAAGCAAAAGAGTTAAAATTTGAATATAGGTCATTCTGATTCCAAACCTCATGCTTGTTCTTTTCCAGATCATAGTAAGCTCTGTAGAGAAAAGCCTTGAAAAATGGGTCACATTTGTAGTGTCCATGACTTTCTTTTTATTAGAGTTGTTGTAGGTTTATAGAAAAACCATGCAGAAAATACAGAGTTCCCATACCTCCTGCTCACGTGTAGTTTTCTCTAATATTAACACTTTGCATTAGTGTGGTACCTTTGTTAAAATTGATGAAGCAATATTATTAAAAGTATACCATTACAATAGTCCAGAGTTTACATTAGTTTTCAGTGTTTTATAGTCCTATGTTTTTTTCTTTTTTATTCTAGTATACATTTATACAACCTAAAAGTTCGTACCTTTAACCACTTTCCAATATATAATTCAGTGGTGTTAATTAATTCATGATGTTGTGCTACCATCACCACCATCCATTACCAAAACTTTCCATCACCCCAAACAGTACCCAATAAGAATTAACTCCCCATTCTCTACCCCTCATCCTGGCCCCTCTAACCCATATTCTAGTTTCTGACTCTTTGAATTTGCTTATTCTAATTATTTCATATCAGTGAGCTTATACAATATTTGTCCTTTTGTGTCTGGCTCATTTAATTCTCTGGCTCATTTAATTCAACATGATGTCTTCAAGTTTCATCCATGTTGTTGCATGAATCAGAACTTTTATTCCTTTTTATGGCTGAATAATATTCCATTGTATATATATATACCACATTTGGTTTATCCTTTCATCTGCTAATGGACACTTGAGTTGCCTCCATCTTTTGGCAATTGTGAATAATGCCACTTTGAACATTGGTGTGAAAATATCTGTTTGAATCCCTGTTTTCAATTCTTTTGGGTATATACCTAGAAATGAGAATGCTGGATCATATGGTAATTCTTATCTTAGCTTTCTGAGGAACTGCCAAACTGTTTTCCACAGCAGCTGCACCATTTTACATTCCCACCAACAGTGAAGGAGTGTTCTTGTTTCTACATATCCTCTCCACACTTGTTATTTTCCTTTTTTTTGGATAGTAGCCATCCTAGTGGGTATGAAATGGTATCTCATTGTAGTTTTGATTTGCATTCCTCTAATGGCTAATGATGTTGAGCATTTTTTCATGTGCTTTTTGGCCATTTATAAATGTTTTTTGGAGGTTGAGAGGGGATGCATAGATTCCTCATTTAATAATTTCACCATAATTTATTCAATTATTTTGCTCATTTTTAAATTTGGGTTTATCTCTTTGTTGTTGAGTTGCAGTATTTCTTTATATATTCTGGATAATAAACCTTTATTGTATGTGTAGTTTCCAAATATTTTCTCCTTTTCTGTAGGTTGTTTGTTCAAGAATGTGTATTTGGTTGTTGTTGGATAGAGTACTCTAAATATGTCTGCTATGATCTAGTTGGTATATAGTATTGTTCAAGTCTTCTATTTCCTGATTGATCTTCTGTCTAGGTGGTCTTTCTATTTAAAGTGGTATATTAGAGTCTCCAACTGTTATTCTAAAACTTTCTATTTCTACCTTCAATTCTGTCAAGGGTTTTCTTCATATATTTTAGAAATCTTGTTGTTAGGTGCATATTTTTATTATTATATCTTGTTGCTGTGTTGTTCCTTTTATCAATATATATTGTCTTTTTTGTCTCTCTTGACTTTTTGTGATTTAAAGTCTAGTATGTCTGACAATATATCCATCCCCATTCTCATTTGATTACTGTTTGTATGGAATATCTTTATCTTTTTATAATCAACCTCTTTTGTGTCCTTATAACTAAAATGAGTCTCTTGTAGATAACACATAGATGGATCCTGTTTTTTAAAAATTCGATCTGTCAATCTCTGCCTTTTAATGAGAATTTAATCCAATTAAATTTAATGTGATTACTGATAAAGAAGGATTTACTTATGCTATCTAGCTATTTGTTTTCTATGTATTTAGCTATTGGTTTTGTATGTCATAAATGAGTTTTGTTTTTTAGTTCTCCCATTATTGCTTTTTTTTATTTAGTAAATTTTTTATAGTGTACCATTTTGATTTCCTTCTTCTTTCCTCTTCTATATTTTTAAAGTAATTTTCTCAATGGTTACCTTGGGATTACAAATAACATCTTAAACTTGCAACAATCTAGTTTGAATAATATAAACTTGAGTTCCATAGTATACAAATGTTCTACACCTCCCTCCCTCCTAATATTCTTATCATCACAGATTACATCTTTATACATTGTATGCCCATTAACATAGATTTATAATTATTGTTTTATGCATTTGCCTTTTAGATATATAGTAAAAAAGAGAGAAGTTATAAACCAACCAGAAACACAATAATACTGGCTTTTACTGTTATGTATGAAATTATCTTTACTAGTGTTCTTTATGTTTTCTTATGGGTTTAAATTCCTGTCTAGTGTCGTTTCATTTCAGCCTGAGGAACTCTAATGTTTCTTATGGGGCAGATCTACTGGTAATGAACCATTCAACTTCTGTTTATCTGGAAATGTCACAGTTTCTCCTTCATTTTTGAAAGATAGTTTTGCTGGATATATAATACTTTGTTGGCAGCTTTTTTCTTTTTTTTTTTTTTTTTTTTTTAACTCAGGACTTTATGTCACCCCTCTGTCTTCTGGCCTCCCTGGTTTCTGTGTAAAAATCAGCTTTTTTTCTTATTGTGGATCCTTTCGACATGACAAGTCAGTTATCTCTTTGTCTTTGACTTTTGGCAGTTTGATTATAATGTGTGATCTCTGACTTTATCCTACTTGAAGTTCATTGAGCTTCTTCAATAAGTATATTCATGTCTTCCATCAGATTTCAGAAGTTTTTGACCATTATTTCTTCAAATATTCTTCCTCTTTCTCTCTTCTTCTTTTAGGACTTCTGTAATGCGTATTGGTATGCTTGATGTTGTCCCACTGGTCCCTCAAGCTTTGTTCACTTCTCTTTATTCTTTTTTCTTTTTGTTTCTTAGACTGGATAATTTCAGTTGTTTTTTCTTCAAGTTTGCAGATTCTTTCTTCTGTCTGCTGAAATCTGCTATTGAACTCCCTTAATGAATTTTTCATTTGACTTATACTTTCATGATAAATTATAATTTGTTTCCTTTTTATAATTTCTACTTGTTGATATTCTCATTTTGTTCATATACCGTGTCCTTGATTTCCATTAGTCCTTTTAAGTTCTTTACTTTACTCTTTGAGCATATTTAAGAATGGTTTTTAAAGTCCTTGCCTAGTAAATCCAATGTATGGACTTGCTCAGAGATGGTTTGTCACTTTTTTTGTTCCTCTGAATGGATTATCCTTTCCTGTTTCTTTTTATGCCTTGTGACTTGTTGTTCTTCAAATCTAGACATTTAAATATTCTAATGTGGTAACTCTGGAAGTCAGATTCTTCTTCCCCAGGGTTTGCTGTTTTCTTAGTTTTGAAAGTTAGAGTAGTCCATTTGTTTAGTGATTTTTCCAAAATATTTTTACAAAGTTTGGATTCCTTATCGCATGTGATCACTGAAGCTTGTGCTTCTTGTATTCAGCTAGTGTAAGGAAGAAGAAATAAAAAAGCACCTAACCAAACAACAGCAACAAATAACACCTCTTCTATTCTTTGCAAATTGACTCTGTGCTGTGGCACTCCTTTACCATTTAGCCAGGCTTTCAATGAGTCTGGAGATCAACCCCATGAAGGAATGGGAGTTTGAAGCTGCCTTCTCTACCATCCTGCTGACATTCCCTAGTATTTTTTTTTTTTTTTTTTAATAAATGAGGGTTCCATGCATCCCATCTCAACCTCTTTACCTACCCCAGTAGTTTTACTTTTCGTTCCATTTATCTACTGAAATTGCTCTAACCAATGTACTACTGGTATCTTATTTATAAAATCCAGTGGATACTTTTTTCCTTAATATTATTCACTTTTTTGAAGCTTTTATCACAGTAGCCATGTTTGGTTCTAATTTTACCATTCTGACTATTCTCTTTCAGGTTTTTGAGCTATTCTTCATTATCTGCCAGCTCCTTTATCTTAGTCTTTCCTAGAATTCTTTCTTCAGTTCACCTGTCCCTGTGGCTTCAGTTTATATATAGGATAATGAGTTCCAAACCTTATTGTATTAGCCACAGGGGTGCCTTTTGAAATATACCAACAATTGGTCAGTCTTTATAAAGGGTATCCATTTGGGGTAGAAGCTTACAGTTACCAGGCCACAAAGCATAAATTTCTTCCCTCACCAAAGTCCACGTGTTGGAGCACGACAGCTGCCGGCGTCTCCAGGGTTCAGACTTCTGGGTTCCTCTGTTCCCGGGGCTGTTTCTCTCCGTGCTTAGCTTCTGTTTTCTCCACAAGTTCAGCTGTAGACCATGAGGCTCTCTACACTTTTGTGTCTCTCCACAAGGCCAGCTGTAGACTATCGGGCGAACGGCTCACTTATCTTCTCCTGGAGCGCTCCTCTCCAACATCAGAACTGCTTCTCAAATCTGCTGCCTTGCTTTTTACACTTGAGACCACACCCACTGAGGGTCGGGGCTCAATGCCCTACTAATGTGGCCCAGCCAATGCCCCAATCATAAACCAATTATGCCCAGATGAACAGATCAGTTTACAAGCATGATTCAATTTATATTTTTGGAATTCATAATTAGATAAAACTGTCAATCCATTACACTTATCTTTCAACCAGACCTCTCTCTTGAGCTTCAAACCAATGTATCCAGCTGCCTACTCAATATTTCCATCTGGATAGCCACACACTTCTCAAACTCAACATGTTCTACACGTCTACAATTAAAGGAATTTTGTTGTTCCTTCCCAACAGATAGACTTTTGTAGATTTGGCTATTATCTAAATCGGGTTCTTAACCATGGGTCCAAAGACCCCCAAGGGGTCCATGTAAAGATTTCAGGGGGTCCATTATCTTGAATTGAAAAAAATCAACTTGTTATCTATTTTTTCTGACCTCCTATGTTGAGTGTCATAAAACTATCTGCTGCTACATTCTGAGAAGGGGTCTATAGTTTTCACCTGACTGGCAAAAGGGTCCATGGAACAAAAAAGCTTAAGAACCCCTGATCTAAATCATTTGCTTAATCTAATTTTCAGCAGATTAGCTGAAATTAAGTTAATATTCATATGTAAATTCACATATATAAATTATTTTCAGGTATTTTTCTTTTTTTAATCAAGAACTTTCTGTTTCCGTATTACTGTGCTCTTAAGACTGATTATGGGGGGAGTGTTGTAGCTTAAAGTGGTTGAGCTCCTGCTTCCCATGTATGAGGTCCCAGGTTTGATCCCCAGAACCTCCTAAAAACAAAGGGATAAAACAATTCTCAGAAGGGAGTGAATGTAGCTCAGTAGCTGAGTACCTGCTTCCCATGTACAAGGTCCTGGGTTCAATCCCTAGTACCTCCTAAAAAAAAAAAAAATCTTAAAAAAAAATAAAAAGACTGATTGTAGGTTACAAAATTCTGTTTAGTACCAGGATTTTACCACTGCAGCTAGAAATGAATTTTATTTTAGTCTTTTTAAAGTAGAATGAATCTTAGCTTTCATAAAAATATAATATAGAGCATTTTACAAATAAATGGTATATAGTAATTGGAAAACATAGTCAAACTAAGTCTCATATATTTCTTACATAATAATTTTACCTATAATCTCCCCTATTCACTTGCACATTTTCAATAAGTACTTTGAAATTTATGGCAATAAATTGCTTTAACCAAATTTGTATCTTGCCTGAACTCTTTAAATAGCAGTTGTATAATTGTCATGACAGGGCAATTTTAGTTAGAAATCTCTCCAACTACTTGGTTACCTTGCAACAGAAAAACATCTTCATATAGGGGAGTTGTTAGGCTGAATAAACAAATAAAAATTGGTTGCTAATATTGCAGACATTTGAACAGAGAAGTTGAGAAAATTATGAAATTTGCAAGTTAGCTTTCAAAAAAATTTAATCACCCCCAGGAAAAATAAATAAAAATGTTAGTGCAATTTTATTTATTTTAAACATCCAACTCGATTCCATTTTTTTCAAATAATTATTTAGAGAAGAACAGTAGTTTTTTTTTTTTATTTTTAAATTTTGTTTAATGTCTTTTGTTTAAAGGTAAATAAAAAGTAACTTTTACCTTTATAATAATTTCTTTCAACTCTCCTAGGATATTTTAAGAATTTTCCTTTGTTGATATATTGATTTAATGTTTTGTGCCACGTGTCCTTGGATATTAACTCTAATGGATTTCTTTCTAACTAGTTGTTCTTTTCTATTGGACATCTGCCTGACTGAAGATTCAGAATAAAGCCAGTTTTCAAATTCTTTGCCATGAATTATAGGGCGTTAAATGTGCTTGTATAAGCAAGTATTTTATGGAGTGCTGCTTCTGGGTCACTGAGAGCCTAGTCATGATATCATTTGGTCTTGATTGGTCCCAAGTTTAGCATGTTTCTTCCTTTTGTAGAGTTAGGAATTCCTAGTTTAAATTACAAACAATGGGAGAGAGTAAAATCAGCATTCGAAAGAGTAGTTTAAAGAAAACAAAGCTAGAAATTTGAAGTTTCTGCTTGGTTTGTGTAATTTATGTATGGATCATGTGCAGAACATCTTCATAGGTATTCCAACTGATTGATCTTGGGACAATTCCTATTGGAGACTGTTGAATTTGATTGTGGGTCACTTATTAAATTTGTTTTCGCATAATTGTTACTCTAATTTGCAACTGTTTTTGAAGTGTCAAGTCTGATAAACTTCCTATTATTGTTAATAAGCTATGTAACAAACCTTTGGTATTATAAGTTTTAGGATAATGTTAAACTCTAAGAATCTATGGGGAGAAGAGAACATCTTTTGCATATACTTAATATTTTTTGAACACCTACAATATAAGCATTAAATTACTTGCAGATTCTTTGTTTCTCCTCAAATTTTATGTTCATTTCCTCTTAAGACCAAACTGAAGTAAAAGAATCATCCCAAGCAAGGTTGAATTTTGGGACATTTTCTGACTTTGTTTTGAAGTAAAACATGCTTACTTCGGTACGAAATCCAATTAACTCTGTAATTATGTAATATCTAATGGTAGAATAAAAAAACTTGGAGTTATTGAAGCAATGTATACTTATCTGGCATACTATTTTTAATTACTTTAAAATTTTAGTAAGTAAAAATCATCCAATTTCTTATATTTCTATGTTTAAGAGGAGTCATAGAAACATGATGATTGTTTAAATATTTGTGTGCCTTCTCCAAAAATCTTTTCTTTTTCTTTTTTTTTTTTTTTAA
>PVKH010046628.1:0-10378 GCA_004027955.1 Chaetophractus vellerosus | reverse complement strand
GACACGGGACAGGGTGAAAGTCATCAAAATTTATAAAAGTATACAAACTAAAATGTGGACCTTGACGTGGACCAATGACAATGTTGGGGAACTATATTTCATTATGTTTGTCAGTTATGTTGGTGCTGTCATCCACATACAAAAAGGTTTTGGTAAGGAGGGGAATGGAGGAGGAGGTTGCATACATGAGATTGTCTTGAGGTCTGTGTGTGTCACTGCTGCGAACTAAAATTTCTTTGAAAATTAAATGTAAAAAGGTGGGATGCTTGAGAGTGAGAAAAGGAAGGGGCCACAAAACAGACTGGACACCAGATATAGCACCGACAAGGCAAAATCGGGAAAAAAATTTTGTATACATGTACTTCTTATTGTTTTTTCACATATTTTGAATAGTGCAGTCTGCTGGCAATGTCTAGGTTTTTTTCTATATTTTTTTAATTTTCATTTTTCTAATTTTTTACTTTTCTTATTTTTAATTTTTTAATTTTTTTCTAACTGGTCTTTATTTTTTAAGTTCTCCTGTTTTGACTCTTGCATTTAAATGACATTGTTGGGATGGTTCACAGTAGGGGATGAACCAGGGAACCAGGACATTCTGAGGCGTGAATCTGTGAATCCTGTCATCTGGAGAGTTGAGCCGGGGGCCGTTGTGGGCCCAGGGGTGGTGGGGAGGGATGGGGTGGATCGAATATAGGGCGTTTGGTGGCCCATGGAAGTGTTTTCCATTACCTTGCGCTGGTGGATACGGGATAAGGTGACAGGCATCAAAATTTATAAAAGTGTACGACCTAAAATGTGGACCTTGATGTGGACAAATGACAGTGTTGAGGAACTATGTTTCACTATCTGTTTGTCAGTTATGTTGGTGCTGCCATCCACATACAAAACAGTTTTGGTATGGGGGGGGATGGAGGAGGTGGTTGAGTATATGAGATTGTCTTGTATTCTGTCTGTGACTTTGCTGTGAACCAAAGCTTCTTTGAAAATTAAATGATAAAAGGAGGGCTGCTTGAGAGTGACAAGAGGAAGGTGTCATGAAATAGATGGGACACCAGCTATTGTACCGACAAGGCACAATTCAGGGAAAAAAATTTATACATATATATATATTTTTTTACATTTTTTAATAGCCCAATCATTTAATAAAATCTTGCTTTCCTTTTTCTATTATTTTTAAATTTTCTAAAATTATTTTGTATTATCAAGTTCACCTATATTTTAACTTTTAAATTTAAATACCATTATTATTTCATTTTCCTATTCATTGCAATTGGCTACTGTGATGGCTTCACCTGTGAAGAGGCTATGGATCACAGAAGGGTCACAATGTGGATAGGAGAGGATCATTGGAGGGGGGATGTCAAGGTTGGGGGTGCATGGGAGGAAGTCCACCTGAACATACATAAAAGGCATACATAATTGTTCAAATGCTCATGGGACATGGTCATGGGGTGAAGTATTACTCAGTAAATGGGAGAACACTGAATTCTCATCCTGGAGAGTTCTGTCATATTTTCCAGAAGAGTAGCGACATCCCCCTGAGTGCAGGGGCAGGGTCTGGCAAAGGAGGATGATCCATTGATAGGTCCCTGTTATTGCTGTTGAAATTGAAATAGCCTAGTGTTAAGGGGTGCCTAAGAGTTGCCTCTAGAGAACCTCCTTGTTGCTCAAATGTGGCCTCTCTCTAAGCTAAACTCAGAATATGAATACATTACCTTCCTCCCAGCGTGGGACATGACTCCCGGGGATGAGCCTCCCTGGCAATGAGGGATTACTAACAAATGCCAATGAGCAGTACAACTGGAAAAAGACTTCAAATAAAAGGGGGAAATGGTAAAGACAAATGAGTTCCTAGGGCTAAGAGACTTCACAGTGAGTTGGGAGGTCAACCCAGAGGTAACACTTATGCAGATCCCATAGGACCTGCTAGGCTTCCAATATGGATATCACCCCAGAGGGTCTCCTGAGGGCTTTGGAGATATCCAGGTCCTGTATCAGGGCAGATATTCCCAGAGTTTTGTGCCTTACTAGTGGGCCCTAACATGGAATCCTTGCTCCTGAGAGTGAGACTCTGACTGAAATATGCCTTCACTGCACATGGTCCATCTGTCTCTTCTATTCAAACCTATATTTGATGTCAGAGTTTTAGGTGTACTTCCATAGACTGGAGACTATGGGCTGTCCATGTGCCAACTGGGTCCAGAGACTCTGTGGACCTGCAACTCCTACACTACAATTCAATGGACTCACCCAGGACACCTAGTTGGGCGTTGATGATGGGCGACGGCTATGCTGGGGAATTGAAAGAGCCTGCAGCTGCAGGCAGGATAATCTCTTCCATCGTATCCACAGGATATAAGCCCCCTCTCACTTGGTGGTGGAGGGGACATCACCATCCCAGACTCCTTGGGATTGGGGGAGGAACTATGGACTAGAATGGACTTGTTGGTGTCCTGCTATAGACTTGTGATATATGCAATGGAAGAAATTGCAAAATTATGTGGAGCCAGGGTCACTGGACACTTTGGGGGCAGGGAGAGGGAAGGGCAATTATAATGAGGGGTTTTTTTCGGACTTGGGAATTGTCGTGGGTGATGTTGCAATGGAAGATGTAGGCCATTTTGTATCATCATGTATTATACGGAACTGTGTGGGAGAGAGGGTCATCTACAGTCTGAACTGTGATCTATGCTTGATGCCAAAGCCCCAAAATGTGAATATCTATCTCAGGCGTTATGCCACAATGATGAGGGATGTGTAGGTGGGGGGTTGTGGGAGGTGTTGGGGGTGGCATATGGGTACTCCTGGAATCTGTGTATAATATTTATGTAATCAATGTATCCTTAAAATATATAGAGATATATAAAAAATAAATTAAAAATTTAAGAAAAAAAGAATTCTGCTTCAAGACAGAGTCAATAAATGTAGAGCTACAAATTCCTAAAAAAAAAAAACAAAAAAGAATTTACTAAGATAATGCAAGAAAAAAGTTTCTTTAAAGGACTCTGCAAAAGACAAATGAGAAAGTGTAACCTCAGAGGATTTCTATCTTTTTTTTATTTCTGTTTTGTGTCTGACAAATGGGTAAATTAGTTTTAATTGAAACTATAAGTTCTGTATTTGTGTCTGTCTGTATGTTTGATATATGTCATTTTCCTACTTCTGAATGGTTATTACCAAAGTAACTTATGAAATACATTTAAAGAGTTCTATTCAAGTTGGCTTAAAGATAAACAAGCACTTATATAGAAATTAATACTTCTATAGTTCCAGAGATTAAGGGAAAAAAATGTCTAATATTTCCAGTGAAAACAGAGAATGCATAGAACTTACTCCAAAGTTTTTAAAAAAATTAAATTTCATATAATTCAAGTAAACCCTAAGCAAATAGGACTGATTGAATATTAACTAAATAAAAATAGCAATATCTTTGGAATTATCAACAATAAGTAGAATATAAGCATGATATTTTATTCTAGTTTGGTTTTTTCTACCTAAATTTATGCAGTGTTCTAATAAAATAATATCCCATTATCCCTACTAGATCCTTAAGATGGTCAAAAAATGTAAACTGAGTTTTGAAGGATGCTGGGTTGAAGCCAGTTTACAAGATCTTTTTGATAACAAACATATAAGGTATGCAGGATGTGTTTTTTTAAGGGAATGGAAAATAATTTTCTCTAAAAGTAAAATGACAGATTTTTACAGAAAATAAAATGAAATATGGAGGACAATCTGAATAGATATAGAAAGTTGTAGAAGTTTTTCAGAAAAGGGATTTTATCTGTCATGGTCATGGGTAGTTAAGATGTGATAAGTTTATAAGGTTTTTAAGAGTTAATTTAGACAGTATCTTCATGCAAAACTAGTGTTTGATTTTCTTTCCTTTACAATGACAAAGTACCTTTGGATTATTGTCCTACTCTTAAGAATAAAAGGCTTTTCTAAAATATCTGAGTAACCTGCTTAGAGGGAAAGATTCTGTACCATATCAGAAAAATCACCTCTGCTATATATCCTTTATATAAGCATTATTTAATTTCTTTAGAAAATATCTTCTCACTTTTGAAATGGAATATTTTTTTGCCACCATGCTACTGTCTCTCTTTATTTTTAAAATATTCTCTTCATCTTTTAAATATTTTGTTGCCACTTTCATTAAGTAAGGAATTAAATATTGTTTCAGTTTCCCATGGTCCTATTTAGTAAAATGTTAAAACTTGACAACTTTTAACAGTTTCCTTCCAAACTCTTATTGGGATTTTTCCAGAGAGTTCTTAGAAAATCACAAAGGATTTTTCTCTTTCACCTTGTAAAAAGAAAGGTGATAAACTAGTTAGTTTTATTTTATATGTTATCAGTTACATTTGAAATTGATTTTGTAACTTTATGTTGGATAAATTATAGGATAAAATGATATTAATGTAAGCATTTCAGAAATTATATAAAGTTCTTAGAGATGTGTCTATATCCTTAGTGTCCATCAATTGTCCAAGTACTGATAGACAGTAAACTTATTGGTCATAAGTTCAGTTGTTCTTAAAATAATTTTTGGTGACCTATCATCTGATTATTCACTTTTGTAAAACAGCAATAAATTCACCGTGGACATTTTAAGTTTTCTGACATTTAGAGATAGTTTTTATTCTGATACTTTCCTAGAAACACTTGCAACCAGTTACAGGCCAGTATACTTCATCTTCATCATAAAAGGCAGTCTCAGAGACCTATGGGAAGGACTATACCAAGTTATCTGAGGCACCAGCTTCTAATAACATTCTTTAAATAACTTTGAGAGCATGCCACTGACAGAGTGAAGATCTCCAGAATTTTAATGAAAAAGCTGATAGGTTCTTGAGATTGATAACAGAAGATCTAATGAAACAGATTAATTACTTAGGGCTAAATGAACTGATAAATAATGATCATAGTTTTCTTTGGATTATTGCTAATATTTTATATTATTTTCTAGATACAATGGATCTCTTACTGAATTAACCTATATATAATTCATAAAACATTCATCTTTATCTCCAGATTTTGAAAACACTTACTGAATATTCTTAAGTTTAGAGGTACTATAATTATTTTCATAGATTCAATCAGATCTGTTCTCCTTGTTAACGGGAAATACTTGGAGTAAAAGGTTGTATAACCAAGTCTTAGGGATGTTAACTCAAAAGCACAGAGGAAACTCCAAATCTATTGCATATTACAGCCCCCACCTTGATGCAGCTGTCTATTCTTACCCAAATTGTACTAAAGATTCAGCAGAAACTGCCAAATTTATTATACCCTCAGCAAATTTAACTCTGAGAAGGCCTAACATTTTTCCTCCAGAAAACTGACTTCTTAAGTGATCCTTCTACTTCACCTCTTAACCTTCACTTTAAAATGCAATGTCACTGTAGCTCAATTGGTAGGGCGCCAGTTTACCACATGGGAGGCCCCGGGTTTGGTTCCTGGGGCCTCCTTGAGCGAGCAGACCACCTTGAGAAGGCAAGCCACCATGGCAGGGCAAAGCCGCCACGGGCAGGGCAAGCTGCCCGCAAGCAGGGCAAGCCACCCGCAAGCAAGCAAGGCCGCCGCGCGGTGAGCTGACTTGGCAGGTCGCCGCAACGGGTGGGAGACAAGCAGACACAGAAGAACGCAAAAATGAACACAGCAACTAGCAGAAAGGGGGGGATATATAATAAAATTTTTAAAAAATGCAATGTCATTGACCCAGCTACTCTGTTATCTTTATTCAATCAGGGGCTACTTCATGACTGTAAACTGTTAATTTCAAAATTAATGACTCCATACATGCTCTTATGATCAATCCAGATGTCATTCTATTTGTTAATGCTTCATATGCTAGAATTGTTAATTGTACATTTCAAACAGGCATACCACATACTGATTAAATAAGGTAGACATCTACAATTTTCTTCTACAAAAAAGGATGAACTTTGTGCTCTTACTCTCTAAATTCTGGTAACATCTGTAGCAGGAGTTCTTTTTTTCCACGGACCCCTTAGCCAGTCAGGTGAAAACCATGGACCCCTTCTCAGAAGGTAGTGGCTGATAGTTTTATGACAATCTACATCAGCATGTCATTAAATTAAAATTTTCAAGCTCACAGACCCCTTGAAATATTTCCCTGGTTTAAAGCCCCTTATCTATAGTGATTTCAGCATGCTGTGGAAGCAAAGAGGGTTCCTCACTTCTTCTGGTATGCCATTTGAAAATTGTGGACCAGTAAATTATCTCCTTTCTATCAATTTACTCCCACCTACTCTTGCCATCATTAAGATAAAGGCTTAAACAAAAAGGACAGAGCCTGAATAGTTTTAAAAATGCACTTGCACATTTTCATGCAAAAACAGCCACTAATAAAACAGCTGTAATTATACTTAAATTAATACTGTCTAAATTAACTGAAGAACCTACCCTTTCCTGGCCCGAAATTTTACCTTTGGCCCTCTGTTTACTCATAGCATTCCTTTTAGGAAACTCACATTCTCCTCATATTAAATTGTTCCTAGCAGACCTATCTCTGAGAATAAATTGAGAGCTGATCACTTATTGTAACACCATGGTATGACTCAATTTGCTAATTCTTAATGCATTATGCCAAAGATTATCTTCAAAAAGTAAAGGACACCTTTCCTGTCTGACATGACAGACATTCCATTAATCATAATCTGTCACCAGGATAATATGTCTACTGGAAATGACACAGACAAAAGACAGCCCTAGATCCTCATTAAAAGGTACCCTGCCAGGTACTCCTAACTTCTGATAATGCAACTTAATTACAGAGTGTTGTGCCAAGGGACCACATTATTCAACTAAAAAAAAATTCCATTAGACTCCTGGACTAATTATGGAGACTTAAAAATCAAAAAAGCTAGGAAAGGAAATAGAAAATGTCACAAAGTAGATTACTTATTCCCTAGCTGACAGATCAAGTCCTAATTAAAACAAGTACTCACATAGACTCTACCTTACTAATATTTACAATGCATAAAATCTTTATATTTCCCTATGCTTTGTCTCTGCAATGGCCTGGAAAAGACAATGCCATCATCTGCTTCTCCAAGGACATTTCAAAGGAAAGGAACCTTACAGACTGTTGGAATTGTCACCATAAACCCTGGTCTATGAACATTGCAAGGGAACACATTTTCCTACCCAAAACAAAGTTATTTCTTATCACAAATGCTTCAGTTTCTTTGGATCAGACAGCATCATTTGTTTCATATCAAATGTGAATACTAGATCCAAGGTCTTCTTTACTCTGCTTTAAGTTTTCTTGGCTCTATACCCTTGGAACCAAAAATTAAGAAATAACAAAAGTTTATGATTATTGAATCATTACATAAATGCTTTCTTCTTTATTTTATCAGTATATTATAAAATAGCCCAAAGCTAATACCTGAAATTACTGAAACTGGCTAGGTCATCCTCACCCTTCTTTATGGTTCTTGCAAACAAGGCTCACCCTTGTGTACACTTACTATTGTGGCATTTATTCTAAACTAACCTACATTTGTTTATCGTTATTTGAAAACTAGCTCATGTATATTTACTATTGTGATTGTAACCACTCTACCTTCCCCTGTTTGAATCCATAAAAATCCTAAACTCCTCACAATCAAGGAGGCAGATTTTTGGGCCATTGTTAGACCAATGATCTCTTTGCTATCTAGCAAATAAATTTTCTCACTTGGAACCACAGTATCTCAGGAATTGGTTTTCAAAATGTATTGAAAGGAAAGAACCTGCTTTCGCTCAGTACCAACCACACTATAGATAGAACTGGTTGAGATAATTATAAAGATATCACAGAAGAGTTTGGAAAACTTACTATAATAGTCCACATGCCTCCACAAACTACAAGTTACCTTAACAAATACATGTCCACTTTCAGTTTTAAGGTACTGGATCTGCAAAAGATTCACAACACAAATAAATTTTGGTCAGCTTTTCACCTGAACTCTCAATACCACAGACTCTTGGATACAAAGGACAAATGATAGTATTCCTAGTAATGAATTTATAAACAACATCACCTTGACTGTAGTTACATTGTTCAGTCAGGCAATAATATTATTGTGGAAATTTTATCAGATATTTGCCTGGGCAGTAAATTACCTTAATAGCAATAAATGTCTGGGCAATGTGCATTTTGCCTCTTCACAGTCCCTTAGGAATTTATAATAAATCTGAAACTTCTCACTAAATACTCCCCTCAATCTACAGTCTCAGGCAAAACAGGATTTACCCAGGGATTTAATGATTCTGCATTTTCCTCTTTTGGCAGGTTGCTGCTGGCTTGGGGTTAACACAAATGAAAACAGGTTTAGATATTTATCGATCACAACAGGAGAAATTACTGAATCTACTGCTAGAGCTCTAGCTGCATAGCAAGTCATTAGACTTATTAAACTTGTTTTAGACAACAGCATTGCCAAACTTGTTACTTATTAGCTGAAACAAGGAGGCATTTTTGCCATTGCCAACATCACCTGTTGTACCTGGTTACACACTTCTGGGGAAGTTGAGACACAATTGCATGAAATAGTTAAATAGACCACATGGGTTAAACAAGCATGGCCTTCCTCAAGGTACTGATTTGATCACATTGATTTCAGTTGGGTCAAATGGGTCCTGGCATAGGCGCATACTATGATGTAGGCGTTTGGGCCTTTTATCATTCTAGTACTCATTATAGTCTCCCTGGTGTACTATTTTCTCTCAAGGGTTTTGAATGTGTCTTCCCAGCCCCTTGTGATTTCTTTATGTCTGGGATCATTTGCCCAGCAAATGATTTATGTTGGGATGACATAAAAATGATGATCATGGAAAAATTGGCATCATGACCATCTATGAGCCCAACATGAAAATAAACTGCAAGTACTACTCCAAGGCCTTAGGCAATGGCTGAGAACCAGATCAAACTGAGGGAAATTGTTAAGTAAATTAAGTAGGCCCTAGATGGAGTCCTTCATGCTAAGCCCTACATCAGCAAACTGAAGCTTAACTTAGTTTCTACTTCTTGTAAGTGCTCATTTCCCCAGAACCTGAAACATAACAACCCACCATAACTTGCCAAGTTATTTCCTCTCCTCCTTCTCTAGGAATCTTGATCTGTTCTATTCATTTTTGTGCAGATATTTGTCCCCAGCTCCTATGATTTGTTATAATTCCCTTCCTTACTCAGTGCCCCATTTTCCTTACACTTTTCATTTCTGGGACTCTCCAGTCTAGCAGCAGTTCAGTGCAACACTCCCCTCCATTTTTCCCTGTTTTTCTCCACTTTTCTGTCAAAAGTTTCTTCCTTACTAGGTTATCCTGCCTCTCAGAGTCAGGCATGGTTGTTCCAGAAAGGTGGGTCCCCAGAAAAGTCCATTCTGCATTTAAGGAATTCCACCAACAGTAACTGGATTAAGTGAGTGTACCATTCAGTAACAGTCTTTCTGCTGCGATTTTACACCCCACTAAAATGAGAGACCTTTTGTTTTCAGCATTCCTCAGCAGCTTGTTTTCAGCACTGGGTCTCTGTGGCTTCTGTCTGTGTACCTGGATAAGCATGGGGTTCTACCTCACTGCTCTGAGTTCCTCTAAAATCTATTTTCCCAGTGAGAGGGATCCAGGCTGCTTGCTAGCTCTGGAAAACTCCCAAGTTTTGCACGGGATCCAGAGAGGGAAGCGAAGAGGACCTGTAGGTCCTGGATGGAAGTTTCCTACCTGATAGTTTTCTCTTTCTTCAACTCAGCATTTTTGGAGTCCTTCTCCAGTCTCTACCATTCTCCAGAGTATCTGGGGAGGTTTTTTCCGGTATGGCTTCGTCGCTGTGTTGATGACGTCACCCATCAACCATTGAAAATATTTTTTAAAGTGGTACGGGAGATTGAACCCAGGACCTCCTATATGGAAAGAAGGCTCTGAACCACTTGAGCTAATTAACTCCTTCACTGATTTTTTTTCTAACTTTATCTCAACTACAAAAACAAAATAATAGACAAAAGGCAGCTTAACCGTTTATGGAAGCATTAATCGAAAAAATTTTGTCCAGTCACATTTATCTTATTTAATCCTAAAAACAAACTCAATTGTTTCTCCAGTGTTAAGAGAGATACATAAATGACTCCCCCGTCTCCCGCAGGTTCCGGCCGTGCGTGAGGGACCGGCGGGGCGAGGAGGCTGGAATCGTCGGCGCTGCCACCGCGGTAGCCGCCACTCATCCTCTTTTTCGCTGCTGCTGCCACCGCTTCTTGGGCTGAGTCCTCCCTCAGCCCCGGTGGCTCCAGGTGCCTTCACTCTGCCTGGCCCCGTCCTTAGTCTGCCGCCTCCTTAGCTGTCCCGGGCTTCTCGTCCCGCCGCGGAGATG
>PVKH010046627.1:0-10377 GCA_004027955.1 Chaetophractus vellerosus | reverse complement strand
AAATGAGACACAGAAGAATGCAAAAATGAACACAAGAACAAGCAGAAGGGGGGGAGGGGATATGTAACCAAAAGAAACCAAAACCAAAACAAAACAAAAAATCTCGGAACAGGGAAGTAGGTGTGGCTCAAGCAGTAGGGTGCCCACCTACCACATAGGCGGTCCCAGGTTTGGTTCCCAGTGACTCCTAAAGAAGATGAGCAAGACAGTGAGCTGACGGGATGGGCTGGTAGGGCGAGGTGACACTCGAGCTGATGCAATGAGGAAACACAATGAGAGACACAAGCAGGGAGAGGAGGTGGCTCAAGTGATTGGGCACCTCCCTCCTATGTGGGAGGCTCCGGGTTCGGTTTCCAGTGCCTCCTAAAAATTCGACGGGCAGACACAGAGAGTAGACAGTGAGCGCAAACACGGGGGAGGTGGGGAGAAATAAATAAAATAAATCTTTAAAAACAAAACTAAACAAACAAAAAAACCCTCCAAACAAAGAAAAGCCCAAGACCAGATGGTTTCACAGATGAATTCTACCAATCATTCCAGGAAGAGTTAATATCAATCCTGTTCAAACTCTTCTAAAAAATTGGAGAGGAGAGAACATTAACCTAACTCATTCTGTGAAGCCAACAGAAAACATCACCCTAATATGAAAGCCAGAAAAGATACTACAAGAAAAGAAAATTTTGGACTAATTTCTCTAACAAATATAAATGCAAAAATCCTCAAACAGTTGCAAATCAAATCCAACAGCACATTAAAAGAATTATACACCATGATCAGGTGGGTTTTATCCTAGGTATGCAAGGATGGTTCAACACAGAAAACCAATATAATATACCACACATTAATACAACGAAGGGGGAAAGAACCACATCATCTTGATTGACACAGAAAAGGCATTTGACAAAACCCAGCATCCTTTCTTGATAAAAACACTTTGAAAAATAGGAATAGAAAGAAACTTCCTCAACATAATAAACAGCATATATGAAAACCCCACGGCTAACATTGTATCCAGTGGTGAAAGACTGATAGCTTTCCCATAAAATTTGGTATAAAACAAGGATGCCCACTGTCACTACTGTTACTCAACACTGTGCTAGAAGTTCTACACTGAGCAGTTAGGCAAGAAAAAGCAAAAGGCATCAAAAATGAAAAGGAAAAAGTAAGACTTTTACTATTTGCAAATGATGTAATGTATGCAGAAAGTCCTGAAAAATATGCAATAAAGCAACTAGAGCTAATAAGTGAGTTCAGCAAAATGGCAGGATACAAGATCAACATGCAAAAACCAGTAGTGTTTCCACATGCTAGTAATGAGCAATCTAAGGAGGAAACTGAGAAAAAACTCAATTTTAGCAAATGAAAGCATCAAATACCTAGGAGTAAATTTAACCAAGGATGTAAAGGGCTTATACACAGAAAACTACACACATTGCAAAAGGAAAAATGAAAGAAGACCTAAATAATAGACGGACATTCTGTGTTCATGAATTGAAAGACTATCTTTAAGATTTCAATTCTACCCTAAGTGAGTTACAATCAAAATTTCAAGAGCCTTGGATAAATGGAAAAGCCAATTATTAAATTTATTTGGAAGGATAAGGGTACCTGAATAGCCAAAAACATCTGTAAAAAGAACAAAGTTGGTGAACTCACACTTTCTGACTTTAATGCATATTACAAAGCTATAATGGTCAAAACAGCATAGTATTGTATAAAGATATATTGACCAAAGAAATCCAATTTGAGAGTTCAGAAATAGACCCTCACACCTACAGCCAACTGATATTTGACAAGGCTACCAAGTCTACTTACTCAACTGGGACAGAACATTCTCTTCAACAAATATGCAGAAGTATGAAAAGAGACCCCTATCTCACACCTTATACAAAAATTAATTCAAAATGGATCAAAGACCTAAATAGAAGAGCCGAGACCATAAAACTCCTAGAAAAAAATGTAGGGAAGCATCTTCAAGATCTTGTGGTAGGCAATGGTGTCTTAGACTTTATAGCCAAAGCAAAAGCAATGAAAGAAAAAAAGATAAAAGGGACTTCCTCAAAATTAAAAACTTTTGTCTGTGCTTCAAAGGATGTTGTCAATAAAATGAAAAGGCAACCTTTCTCAAAGGGAGAAAATATTTGGAAACCACATATCTGGTAAGGCTTTAATAACCAGAATATATAAAGAAATCCTACAACTCAACAATAAAAAGACAAATACTGACCCCCTGCCAAAAGGGCAAAACACCTGAACAGAAACTTTTCCAAAGAGGAAATACAAATGGCCAAAAAGCACATGAAAAGATGTTCAGCACCACTAGCTAGTAGGGAAATGCAAATAAAACCATAATGAGATATCATTCACATCTAATGGCCACTATTAAAAATAGAAAATTACAAGTATTGGAGAGGATGTGAAGAAACAGGAACACTCATTCCCTGCTGATAGGATTGTAAAATTGCACAGCCACTATGGAAGACAGTTTGGCGATTCTTCAGGAAGCTAAATATAAAATCGCTGTATGATTTGACAATCCCGATACTAGGTATATATACCCAGAAGAACTGAAAGCAGGGACTTAAATGGATATTTGCACACTCATATTCATAGCAGCATTATTCATAATTGCCAAAAGATGGAAACAACCCAACTGTTCATCAAAAGACGAATGGATAAACAAAATGTGGTATATACATACAATGGAACATTATTCAGCTCTAAGAAGGAATGAAGTCCTAATATAAGTGACATGGATGAACCTTGAGGACATTATATTGAGTGAAACAAGCCATGTATGATCTCACTGATATTGTCTAATTATAATAAGCAAACTCATAAAGTTAGAATCAGAATACAGATTACCAGGGGATAGGATGGGGGTAAAGAATGGGGAATTGATGCTTAATTTGTTCAGAATTTCTAGTAAGGTTGCTTGTAAATGCCTGGAAATGGATAGTGGTGATGAGAGTCTATTATTGTAATTAACATAGTATAATAGTGCCGAATTATGTTTGTGAATGTAGTTAAAAGAGGAAAGTTTGGGTTGTGTATGTTACTAGAAGGAAAGTTAGAAGACAAAACATGGAACTGTATAACACAATGAATCCTCTTGTGGACGACAGACTGTGGTTAATAGTACAAATATATGAATGTTCTTTCCTGAATTATAAATGTACGACACTATTACATGGAATAAAAGGGTGGTATACGGGGAAAATAAATACACCTCATGTAAACTATAGACTACAGTTAGTAATATTTTTTCATCAACTGTAACAAAAGTACCACACTAATGCAAAGTGTCAACATTAGGGGTTGTATTTTTTGCATGACTTTTCTGTACATGTACAGAACTTCTCTAATTAAAAAAATATATATTACAATAAAAAAATGGCATTATACTAAAACAATATTCATGTCTCCGTTTATAGTAATGCTAGCCCACTATTAAGATTTAATAAGGCAAAAACCATTATTACTCACTTAAGACAAGAAAAATGTCATCAGAAAATAATCTTCTTAGCCGATGCTCAAAAAATATTTTTCAGATTAACTGTTAATACTAAACAACTTTTAAGACAGATATAATCCACAATTATCTTACCAGGTTTACGCCATGGTTTATCTTCAAAAGAATCCAAATCTACCTCCAAAAGTGGAACTCCATTAATGCTTCCAGGTGCATCAAGGTCTACTCCTTTGACTTTTGTTCCTGTTTTATAAAATTATAAAATGGTGATATAGCTACATTAGCAAGAAATTGGGAGATACCATAGACTAAGAGAAAACAGTATCTTTTTTTTTTTTTTTAAAGTATTTCTGTCCCCCAAAATGTCAAGGGTTCCAAACAAAGCATCAGTGTTTACTATAAATAAAAGCAGGAGAGGTCAACCTTTTATGCTGTTGCCTTAAGATAAACTGGATTTTTTTTTAAACAAATCAATTTTATTGATACATACTTTGAATGAATTGTATGCTTTATCAGTATGTATCAATAAAACTGATTTGTTAAAAAACAAAAACAAAAACAAAAAACCCAGATAAACTGAATTGAGAGATCAGGAACTTACTACTTGAAATAAGGAATTCCTATACCAATACAAAGTTGCTAACTTCCAAGTTTTAAATCACATAAAACATGGAAGCATATAGCATGTGAACTAACAAAGGGTTTACATTTTAAAAGGGGTGTAAAACAAACAAACAAACAAACAAAATGTATGATGGAACCATATGTGGTCCACAAAGCCTAAAATATTTATCTGGCCCTTTATAGAAAAAGTTTGCTGATCTCTGTGACATATGGTCAAAATATGCTGTTTTTAATTGAACTGCAAATGCTATTAAAATCCATTTATGACCTGTTCAGATATGTACCTTAATTTATTATTGATGTAACTGCCAATATAAATTTTACCTGTAGTTCCATAAACTCTTCCGCCTGTCTTGATGTTAAGATTTACAGGTGCTGTACCATAACTCCTAAATACAAAATAATAAAAATTATCCTGAGAAACTTAAACACAGCAATATATTCAATGGGCACAAATATAATTATACACCCACATGGCAACTGTATAGGTTGACAAATACACACATTTTAGAAAATAATGTAAACCAACTTTAAGTTTGCCACTGGCTCAAAAAATAAAAGCTTTTTTTTACAAGTTTGATTTGTTTCACATCTTAAAAACCTTCCTGTGAAAGTTTAAGATTGTGCATATCACTGGAAAGAAAACTAAAGAATGAAACATGGCACTGTACAGCATAGCGAACCCTCTTGTGGACAACTGAGTATGGCTGTAGCAGTTTGATATTATTTATGAATTCCAAAAGAAATATAGATTATGTTTGTAAACTGGTTGGTTCCTCTGGGGTAATAACCCTTTGATTGTATTAGTTTCAGCTGAGACATCTGATTCAACTATGTTAGGATTAGAGCTCTGATCCAATCACATCATTAGTGTGAGTCCCAGCTCCTTTGGGGATAAAACAGACACTAAGAGAAGAACACAGAGGAAGAGAGACAGCTCATTAGACACGACAGAGGCCCCAGGAAGAGAGATGAGCCTGACAGTCTACAGCTGACCGTGTGACGAGAACTGCCCAGCTGAGCCCAGAAAGAAACGAGTCCCAGGAAGAGAGACCAGCCTTACACAAGCCTACAGTTGAGATTGGAGGAAGCTGGAACCATGGAGCCTTAAGAGGAAGGGGGAAAAAAAAGAGGAAGGGGGAAAGCTGAACCCTCGTAGACAATGGTTAATAATTCAAATATCGGAATGTTTTTCCATAAAACAGAACAAATGAACATTAATGTTACAAGATGTTAATAACAGGGTGATATTTGCAAAAATACAACTAAAGCAAACTATGGATTGTAGAAAATATATTAAAATTCTTCTATCATTTAAAAAAGGAATTATGCTAAGTAAAAAACTAGACACAAAGTACTACACATTGTTTGACTCCACGTTTACAAAATATAATACAATAAATTTATAGAGACAGAATCATATTAGTGGTTATGTATGGCAGGGGAAGGATAGAAGGATTGAGATGACTACTAAGGGGTAGGGGTTTTTCTTTTGGAGTAAAGAAAATGATCTAGTATTGATTGTAGCAATGAATGCACAACTCTGATTATACTCTGTGATTATGCACTTTAGATGGACTGTATAGTTTGTGCATACATTTCAATAAAATTGATTTTTAAAAAATTCCCTGCCAGTAACTCGAAAACAAACTTCACAA
Organism: Chaetophractus vellerosus; assembly: GCA_004027955.1. NCBI lineage: Eukaryota > Metazoa > Chordata > Mammalia > Cingulata > Chlamyphoridae > Chaetophractus > Chaetophractus vellerosus. The sequence goes on along the minus strand of PVKH010046627.1, from coordinate 4,623 downwards.
AAAAATGTGGCTGAGAAATGGAGTTTATACATCCTATTTTCATTTCTTCTCCTCCTACTTATTTAATGGTAGCAATCCTGCAAAAGTGAAATTTCTCTACCATGTTGCCAAATTTAGTGGCCTCCTTTTAGTTCTTCCTACATTTGATGTTATTGATAAATCTTCAAATACCCATGGAATATTTTGTCAATACCGAGAATTCATTTATGTGAAATTTAAAAATAAATCTATGAACACAAACAAGAAAAATAAAATTATAAGTCAGTCTATGGTGAAAGCAGAACAGTCTTTTGGTGGTTAATGACTGGAAGAAGAGGAAAGCTTCTAGGATGCTAGTAATTTTCCCTACCTTGATCTGGGTGGTGATTACATGAATGTAAAAATCTAAAAAATAAATTATGCTGTACTTTTTAATGAGGTATAATATATGTGTTACAAAGTTAAGGAAAAAAAATTTTATAAAATCTGCAGTGAAACAAACCCAGGCTCAAATACAAGTTTTGTCAATTATTAGTTGTGTGATCTTGGTGAAGTCACTTAGATCCTGTGAGCCTCAGATTCATTTTGTATAGTGGGGGTTTAGAGACAGTTCCCTTCTTTTCTATAAAACACATTCCTGCAAATAGGAAAATCAAATGTACTAAGTAAAATAGCTATTGAGAAAATCAGGGAAGGCGAGAAAACGGGAGTGGGTGAGGAAGAAGGCTCAAATGTCACTGATACTACCAAGATCACAATTTACAAACATTTTCAATGATGTATTTCTCACATTATGTGTACATGTCATTTAATTTGGTTCTTTTCCCTCACAAGTTCAACCAACTACACTTGTAAAGATTTACTGCTTTTGGTCTGCCTAATACTTTCCATCTTTTTGTCTCTAATGTAGTAAATTTAGTACATTAATTTAGGTTATTCACTGGTATTAGCACTGCTACTTTTGTTTTCTCCTTAAAAGAAAAAAACTCAAATAATTGTATAAACTTCCACTGCTATAAGAGTAAAAAGCATAAAGTCATCCAAACTAAACTGTTTACTGTCAAGCAGTACTATTGCCACCAACTTGAAATGCTTAATCATCTCATTGATAAATTCACTTGATAAATGTTTACTGAGCACCAACAAGTGTCAAATATAGTTCTAAGCAAAGGAAAGACAATGAGGAGCTGGGAAAATATGATTCCTGCCATCATGGTGCTTACATTTCAACAATCCAAATTCAGCACAGGAAAAGCTGTTTGGGTTATCTATACATAATGTTCAAAAGTTTTAGTTATTTGAAAGTCAACTGTATTAAGTCAATGATGGTCTCTAAACGGTCCTTTTACTGGATTGCTACAGGATAAAATAAAACAGTACAAAAGGCTTAGCTCTGAGTGCTCAATAAATCAGTTTCTTTGCTTCCCACCCAGTCACTTTCCTTTTCAAAACACAGTTTTGTTTTTAAGGCCACCAAGCCCTTGTATTCACTGTGTATAGAAGAGATGTAGAGAAGCCTAGCTGTACCGGAAACTGCAATTAAGCAAATCTGATAAACCTTCCAAGAGACCCCTGGAGGGCCTCAGGCTTTTCTAGGTGCTAGATGCTACATTTTTGGGTATTCTGTAGAAACTTAAAAGTAAACACAGCCCTCCCCCCAATTTATTTTAACCCCATCTTCACACATTAACCATACATATTAAAATACTCTTATCTACTCAGTTAACTAGTCTAAAAACCTTCAAGTCAATTGAGTCCTTTGTTTCCCTCTCCATTCTCAACCAGTCACTGTTACAGATTTCTACTAATTATTTTTTTTAAACAAATCAATTTTATTGTTACATATTAATAAAACATACAACTGATCTAAAGTCTATAATCAATGCTATTTGGTATAATGACATAGTCGTGCATTTATCACTTCAATCATTATTAGAGCATCTTCATTATTTCAATAGTAATAAACAAAAAATAATAAACAAAAAACAGATGATTTCATTACTTTCACTACATCTATTTAAGCAGTAACCTTGCCCTAGATGATGAGTCTTCTTCCTCTGTCTGAACAATTATTCAAACCAGTTCAAATGTTAAGTTCCTTGGGATCGTTTCAATACCTGTAGGCTTTTAGCAGCTCTCATCTCAAAGCTTTCAAATCATTCTGTACAAGTTTCTATTCTAAAACTTAAGTTGCAGTGTAAATATTTGCTCACGTTTGTCTTCTTCACTCCTTTTGGAATATAAGGACTATTTCATTTTCTATATTCAAAGTATGTCTTTAAAAAGTGTTTAATGAATGAATGACTCTCACAGATACATAGCTAATAAACTAATTCTCTATCTATACAAGATAAATTATTCCTACTCTAAGATAGGCTTTTCTCCATATTTTACTTATATATGAAATGAAAATTCTAACAAAAACATGCTAGCTTAAAAAAATTCTATTTTGTACTTTCTAACAGTTACCATACACCAATTTATTATGTTCCCTGAACATATTCTGCTCTTTAAATTTGCTTCTGAAAATGCTGTACACAAAGTAAATATTCATCAAATTTTACTTTCTCACTGGTTTCAATTCAGATTTCAAAGGATATATCTTGAGATCAAGGTTAGACAGGGGGCCGGCTGTACCCCAGTGGATAGGGCACCGGTTCACCACATGGGAGGTCCCAGGTTCGGTTCCTGGGGACCTCTCCAAAGCAGGCAGACCCCCTTGAGAAGGGCGAGCTGCCGTGGGCAGGGCAAAAAATGCCGCCACGGGCAGGGCAAAGCCACCACGGGAAGGACAAGTCACCTGCGAACGGAGCAGAGCCGCCTGTGCGGTGACCTGACTTGGAACGTTGCCGCAGCAGGGGGAGACAGAGCAGACAATGAACACAGAGAAATGAACACAGCAAGAGCAAGCAGAAAGGGGGGGGGATATGTAACAAAAAAAAAAATAAGGTTAGACAAGCTTTATACCCTTCAGAGATGTTTGCAACTTACTTTGAGATGCATTAAAATTGCATTCTCCAGGTGATGGGTAAACAGGTGTTCACAGTTCTTTCAACTTTTCTAAATATTTGAAAATTTTTGTACATCAATTGTTGGGGGAAAATAAATCTTCAGAGTGAATTGTACCATTTATATGTAGTCAGGGAGGAACAGAAACATTAAAAACCCAATGGTTTATACTCTCAAGGATTTTCAAGTCTGAAGGTGATAAACAGGTACAAATATGACTACAATTCAAGAAACTGTTAAAACTGGTATAAGAAAAGTTCAGATAAAGTACTATGGAAGGCAATGTGTGTTAAATATTTCCAGGTAAATCCTACCAAAGGAAAAAAAAAAAACTGGTCAAATCCAAAAATCCACAATTTGCTTTTAATTGTCCTAAACTTCCAAATACAAATACTTTGAAATAACAATTGCTACTAAATATAAAATAATTATTATAGTTTTATATGAAAGTGTGTTTTTTGGCACAGTGCAGAAAGTAAAGGTGTACTAGCATCATGTAAACAACCTGTCCCAACACTAACTATTTCCTCTCAAATGAGAGTGAGCAGGGAACCGATAAGGCTCAGTGGTTGAGCGCTGGCTTCCCACACAGGAAGTCCCTCCCATGTTCAATCCCCAACCCCTGGAACCTCAGTAGAAAAACAAAAACAAAAAAACAAACAAACAAACAAAAAATGGAGTAAGGAACACATTAAGAACGTTAAGAATTATCCAAACCTAACATGAGTAATTTTATCTTTTCTCAACCCCTGATGGCTAAAAAGTCGCTACGATTTTAGAATTACACGGCAGTCATTATTATAATGTATAATTGACTATGACAATAATTGAATTAAGCTTCCTGAAGTTTAAGCTTCTAGGAATAAATTAATTTTTTAAAATGGTTATACTGATGAAATAAAATATTCAAAAGTATTTATATACATATTGGTTGACTTCAGATAAGGCTGCTTATAATGAACTACAATGAAATTAATGAAAGCTTATTTTGTTTTCAATGCACAACCTACAGTAACATTACAGAGCCAATCTGAAAAACAGAAAAAACATTAACTCTTATTTTACCACCATAACAAAATCACAATCCATACTTTAATGAGTTCCCTTCTCATCTTTCCAGTAGGATTATTTATGTGCTCAATGTGTCAATGATAGTCCATTCATTTGGTCCATTTTATGGAATATAAAACAAGGCCAAAGCATTGCCCAAAAATCCTGCAGGATAATTAACTGGAAAATAAAATATAAAAAACAAAAAGGGGAGTGGATGTAGCTCAGTGGTTGAGCATCTGCTTCCCATGTATGAGGTCCTGGGTTAAATCCCAGTACCTCCTAAAAAATACACATTTATATATACACTTTTTCCCCCCTGATATTGTATTTATGGTCACAGAAACTAAAAATCTAAACTCAGATTTGGATAAGGAAAAAATGATAAATATGGATGCAAACTGCAATTTAAGGTTTTCTAATTCTAACTAAAGAATCTGTAGTACTCAATTCTTTTATAAAACTACTTTAATTTCAGGGAATAAAAACTGCTGCTTCTATATAACTTAACTAATTAACTTTATCTTTAGGAAATACTTTCCATGGTGAAATTTTTTTTTTTTTTAAAGATTTATTTATTTTATT
>PVKH010046626.1:0-10378 GCA_004027955.1 Chaetophractus vellerosus | reverse complement strand
GGGCCCCATTCTGTTCCCTTACATAGGCTCACACACCCTGACAGTCTCCACGTGGAGACCCATGGAACTCGGCACCGTGGCTGAGCTGAGGAGGTTCTTCATTGGCGGTTCTTTGGAACTGGAGGATCTCTCCTACGTGCGGATACCAGGAACCTTCAAGGTGACTTTCATCTCTGGGGAAAGTCTGTGCTCGGAACGTATGTTCCCATCATCCTGTTCTGTAGAAAGTGGGATGTGGGCTAAGGCCTCTGAGTCGTTCATCCTTCAGGGTTACTCCACCCCTTCCTTCTTGTGGCTGACATACTGACCTAGGCACAAATCCCTACACTGCTATCCTAGGAGGTCCCTGGACAATAGTCTACTTAGAGATTCCCCCTGGTCAGAGCAAGAGGTCCCTTCTTCCACCCCATCAGTGAAGGCCTTGGTAATCCTAGGTGGGGAGGATTGGCAGGACGCAGGTATGACTGCTTATTCCAGAAGAGCTTTACAATTCCCTGCTTTACAGTTGGGAGCCCAGTTTTACCCTTGAGGTGATGGGGTCTGGGTGAGGGAAGGAGATTTCCCCAAGAATAGGAATAAGAATGAGAGCGAACCCTCAGTGCCTGGGGTCTAGAGACAGTAGAAACCTGATGCTATCTCAACTATATCCCCCAGGGGGAGCGCCTGAGCCGCTTTGGATTCTGCACAGAGACCACAGGCAGTGTCACCTTCCGCTTCCACTGTCTGCAGCAGTCCAGGCGAGTGACCCTGCCCACTGCCTTAGCACTCCTTATCCCTGCGGGCTGGGGAATGGCAGTGACCATGTGCTGGGCTCCTCTGCAGGGCCTTCCTAGAATCGAGCTCCCTCCGGAAGAGGATGCAGAGTGTGCTGGACCGGCTGGAAGGCTTCAGCCAGCAGAGCTCCATTCACAATGTGCTGGGTAGGTGCCTCTCTCCCCACAGCTGGCCACCCAGTGTCAGCCTGGGCCATGTTCCTCCCCAACCATGGCAGCTGACACCTGGATCTGCTTCCCTTGCAGAGGCTTTCCATCGAGCGCGGCGCCGTATGCAGGAGGCCCGAGAAAGCCTTCCCCAGGATCTAGTGAGCCCCTCTGGAACCATGGTCTCCTAGCTCACTGCAACCTGGCCCTCCATGCTAGAGGAAAAGACTAGTGATAGCTAAGGCTGGTGCTCTCCAGCCGCTTTGTCTTTCTCATTAGAGACCGTGTTTACCTGCCGAGAACCAGAAGAGCTGAAAAAAACCCCAGGTACTGGCTTAGACTTCAGTAGGGTCTCCCTGCCATGTGGAAACAGAGCCAGCCACCCTGTGGCCCCCCTGTGGTTCCCTCCACTTCATAGTTCAGCTATGAAATGGGGATCACAACAAGGATGACATTTTGGTCTGAGATGAGTTTCGGGTGACCCCATATTTAGTTTTGTCCCTGAAATAGCCTCTTTTCTGGTTTGTCTCACAGTCCCAGTAGCAGAGTACTGCACAGAGTACTGCACAGTTCCTGCTCCACAATCTTCTTTAATTAAAAACAGAGGCCCAAGGACAATAGTTAACAGTAATATTGTAATATTTTTGCAACAATGGCAAAGAAGATATATCATTTCCAAGGGACAGCAGTGGGGATATAAGGGTATGGGATTTTTCCTTTTGGAGTAATGAAAATGTTCTAAAGTTGACTGAGGTGATGACAGCCCAACTCTGTGATGAAAATGAGGGCCACTGAGTGTACACTTTGAATGGATTGTACAAAGCATGGGGCTGTATAACATAGGGAATCCAGTGGGGGAAGATGGACTGTGGTTAACAAAATACAAGAATGATCTCTCATGAACTGTACAGGGTGTTAATAATAAGATAGATTGGGGGAAAATACACCAAATGTAAGATGTAGGCTGTAGTTAGTAATGTTTTTTTTTTTTTAGATTTATTTATTTTATTACATATCTCCCCTTCCCCCCGCTGCGGTGACGCGCTGAGAGTGGTCACTGCACAGGCGTGGCTTTCCCCGCTTGTGGGCGGCTTCTGCTTCCATTCACGGCCGGCTTTCAGTTCGTGGGTGGCTGGCTGCGCTCCATTCGCGGGCGACCTGCCCTGCCCATGGCAGCTTTTTGCCCTGTCCGTGGCAGCTTTTTGCCCTGCCCACGGCGGCTCCGGCCCGCCCATGGCGGCTTGCCATTCTCAAGGCGGTCTGCCCGCTAGGAGAGGTCCCCGGGAACCGAACCCGGGCCTCCCATGTGGTATCCCAGCACGCTCTTTATCCACTGAGCTATCTAGCCGGGCCCTAGTAATGTTTTGATGATGCTCTTTCATAGTTCGCAACAAATGTCTCACAACAATGCAAGGTGTTGGTGGTGGGTGATGTATGGGACCCCTGTATGATATGCATGTTTGTTTTGTAAGTTCACAACTTTTACTATCTACTTATTGTTTAAGTATGTTCATGTATGAATGATATACTTCAATAAAATTTTATTATTAAAAAATGGAGGCCCAAGAAAGAAGAAGGAAGGTGAGGAAAATCTTAAATTCATGCCTGTGAGTCTCAGCCTGCTTTTTCCAGGTCAGCCTCATTGTATAGCTTGGAACTTACTGAGTTTGAGACACAACTTATTTCTGGAGTAACTGAGAGCTGAAGGCAGGGCCTCCTCCTTTCTGGGTGGCTTTTGTTGTTTTTGTACATAAACACTGTTTTTATGGTGCTGGATATTCTTTTGGCTGTTTTTGTGCTCAGGTCACTGGCACGGCCGAGGTGTTCTCCTTATCGTAGGGCCCCTGCACACCTCTGCCCTCCCCCTTCTCTGCGTTTTACTACTGCAGAGTGTTTCTCTCAGCTCTTAATTCAGCCCCGAGGAGAGGCTTAGAGGGAGTGCCAGTTGTGTCTTAGCAGCAGTCCTCTTAAACACCTGGAGCAGAGCATGGGGCCGAGGCCATACGCTCCCCAGCCCAACACAGAACCAGGGCAGCCCCTGATCTCAGCAGAACTTTATTGGTAGAAGCAGTGCATACTTCCCAGCCAATAGGCTTAAGAGGAGGGTGGGGGGTGGGGGCAGGGCAACAGGCTGGGGCTGTGTAGTCTCTCAGTCACAGGGGTGTGGGAAAGTGCCTGGAACCCTCCCGCTGACTCTTGCCCAAGTCTCAAGGCCTCATTGCTTGGCTTACAAGTCCTTGCACCTGGAGCTTATTCATAACTTAACACCTAAGAGGCTCCCAAGGCAGGTGTGCCCATTGGTGTTAGGAGCTCCAGCTGCCACTTGAAGCCAAAGAGCCCAACTTTGAGCCATAGCCAGCAAAAGCATCAGCAGAGCTTGGTTGCTCCAGGGAGAGGACTTGTGGTCTTTGCCAAGCTCACTTGTCTCCAAGGGTTGGAGGCTTGAGATGGACTCCTGTGGAAACAGCAGAAATGGATGGTAAGTGAGGAACTTGCGGGAAGCCCAGAAATGGAGCTGTTTTAGAGTGTCAGTGACCAACCGGAGGCTCACTGGATACTTCCAAATCGTCTCCCAAAGTATCTCTCAGCCCAGAGCTAGCACACTGGGAAGCCACTAGGAAAGCATACCCCATCCCTGACAGGTTGTCTCTGCTCGGAGGCCGTCCAGAAGGATGTAGGGGCCTGAGCCTGCCCAGGGCTGTCGGGGGAGGCCTCCCCTTACCTGCAGAGGCCTCATTTGCCTCGCCAGGCTGACAGGTTCAACCTGGGGATGCGGCTGCAGCTCACAAAGCCCCGCGGGTATGTCTTGGCCCTGAAGATGTTCCTCGAAACGGTGGTGATACCAGTATTGTCACATACAATTCGAGACAAGGAAATCCGACTTAGAGCCTTGCGCTGTCTCTTGGTGAAAACACCCCGTTTCTGCCACCAGAACCTACCAAGACATCAAGAGATGTGGGTGAAGTTGGGGGGGGGGGGCAGAGAGGAGCCTGTTCTGTGCCAGATACTTTACATGCTTTATTTCACTCAGTTCTCCCCCAAATTCCTGCAAACTAGGTATTATTCCCATTTTATAAACGAAGAAATAGGCTCAGTGGTTAATTAAGTTTCTCAATATTAAATGCACAGTATTTAGGTGGCCAGGGCTGAATTTGAACCCAAGTTAATGCCACTGCCAAAAAAGGAACCTGGTCTTAAACCACAGGCTTATTGAAGGGAAACCAGATTCAAACACTTTCTGTCCATGTTTTCTGGAATCCACTAACCTGGAATAATAGCTAGGATGACAAGGCTTTCTCCTGAGTTAAAGATAGCTCCAGCTATGTCAATACCAGGCTTGCCTAGATCAGTTGTACCCCTCCCTGTTACCAAGCTTTCCAGAGAGTGTCCTGGTCTCAGATCCTATGAATTTGAAAGAAGTGAAACTAAAAACAGCAGTTTTCCCCAGTGTTTTCTCTTGGAATTCTATTGCTTTTTGGTCATACCTCTGGTGCTAATCTCCTTTAAGGTATGGCCACTTACCTATCTCCATCTCGTGCTCTTCTAAACTGGTTCTCAAAAAGACAAGCCAGAAGAGGCCCCACTCGGGCCCCTGGCAAAAGAGGCTCTGCGATGGCCCCGATCCAGATGTCAATGTTGTCAGGTGTCCCATACAGATCCAGGAACTTCCTTGCTAAGTTCCGGTTTCTCAGCACCCTGCTAAGCTGTGCCAAATTCTGGGGCTGGGATAGCCGACAGAAGCGCCTCCAAGCGTTGTACCCTGAAGGGGAAAGGTGAGAGAACCAGTTTAGCTTTTGCTTATCTCTGTAAGTTCCCCTGAGAGAAAGCTCTGTGGTCAGCCAATATTGGGTAGGAACAAAAAGATCCTGGGGACAGAAAAGGTCCTAAATGTTCCAAAGACTAAACCACAGTCCAGTAATTTTGAATGCGAGTGGACAACCATGCTTTGTGTGCATCAAACTGAAGAGTGGGTCCTAAGGTAAAAAGCTGTTGTAACCCAAAACTTGTAACCACAATTCTGACATTTAATGATATTGTGGGCTCACGTGTATTTAGGCACAAACATGACAGTAGCTGGGATATAAAAGAATCTCAGTCAAGGTTGGTAGAATGAATGAATAAGCAAATGAAAAAGTGAGGGAACAAGCCAATAAATGAAGAGCATGGGATAAAGTTCATCTGATCAGAAAGGACCATATATGATTTCACTTATATGAAAGCTCTGAAGGTAAATTTATAGAAACGTAAAATAGATTAGTGGTTGCCTAGGACAGGGTGGGGATGGGGAGTGATTATTATTATGAGGTTTATTTTGGGGGTGATGAAACTATTCTAACATTAGATTATGGTGTCTGTTGTACAACTGTAAAAATACTAAAAACCATTGAGTTGTACACGTCAAGCAGGTGACTTTCTTGTCAATAAAGCTGTTTTTAAATTTTTTTCATGTACTTGCAAAGACTGGCCACACTGATTTCTCAGCTTTCAGGATCCCACACCTAGGTGAAGCCAAGTGATGTGATGACCATCAAGGTAGGAGAGGGCTTTGCCATGACCCGAAGAGACACCAGCCTGACATCATCCTTTGCACTGCAACTCACAAACACCGTTCCCAGCCGAACAAAGGAAAACCAGATAACGTTTCACCATTACTAAGCACCGCTCCCTGTGTATCACAGGAGCTTCACGGTAGCTTTGAGAGGCACTTTTTTATCCTCATTTTATGAATGGATATTTGCTGGGATTGAGCAACCATGACTTTTCTAAGGTAGTTTCACTATTAAGTGGAGTTCAAATGGGAATGGATTGGAAGAGATTTGCAAGAGCTGGTATCAGGATAAATATTTCTGGGACAGATTAGAGAGAACAGATATTGGGGTGTGTATGCAGAAACTGTGTTGCAAGTTGGGTGACACGTGTTCTCAGTTGTCCAGCGGGGGGTGCCCAGGTGTAGGGAAGGAAGGAAGCTGGTTTATTGAGTACTTGCTGGGCGCCTGCCAGATGCTGTGGTGGGTGCAGTAGGAAGTGACCCCACTGCTTTAGACCTGGCTCAAGTCCAGCTGAAGCACACAGGGCTTCAGGTTCTATCTAGCCAGGGAAGTAGAAGGAGCACAGGGGACAAGAGGAACCAGGCAGTGGCCAAGCTTCCCCCCCAACAGTAGATTAAACAGTAATAAGAAAGGAGAAATCTTGAATTTAAAGTCAAGTTTTACTACTTCCAAGTTAGGCGACCTAGGGCAAGTTACTAGATATCTCTGATCTTATTTCCTTATCTATAAAAATGGCTGTAGTAGCTGCTGCTTGTGGTCATTGGGAGATTAGATGAGTTACTGTTCATGGAAGTGCCTGGCAAAGTGCCTGGTACTTTTTTCCTTTTCCTGGGATAACTTTTTCTGTGTCCTCACCAAACAGTGCAAACTTATGTTTCCTCTACCTGCTCCCTGCCTCTAAGGCTGTGCCCTTTTCTCCTTAGTGCAAGGAGCCAGTTTCTTTAGCATTCCTCCTTGGAATTTGCCAGGGAGAATGGGGAATGGAGCTGTTCTTTCCTGCCTTTTAAATCTACTGTTTCTCTCTACTTGGAAAGTCCTGCTCTCCTGTTTTTAGCTCCTGTGACCAAGTCCTGGTGCCTTGGTAAACCTGCAGCTGGAGAACCTACAGGAGTAAGAAGACTTGGCAGCACAGCAAACAGGGGTTCCTGGGGAGGCTTTTCTGCATTGGCCTAGGCCTTGCCTGCCTGGGAATTCCCGCCCATCTATAGACAGTCCCAGCCAGGAGGCCCCGGGGGTCTTCTCTGAGCCCACAGCTAAGCCTGGCAGGAGGGCGGGCAGCATCCTCACCTGGGAGGCCATGGTCCCTGCTGCGTTGCATGTTGAGAGCCGCCAGGTCCAGCCCAATCCTCCTCACTTGCCGAAACAGCCGGTCCCGGAGCTCATCCACCAGCATGGAGTCTTGCCGGTTCAGCTTGGCAGGGGTGGCCATGAGGCCTCGGAGGATGGGGTCGATGCCACCTGGAGGCAGGGCATGTGAGCAGCACAGACAGGGCCAGCCCCTGGGAACCCCATTGGGACATCAGATGATGCTAAGCTAGCTCAGAGCCGGACAAGCCAGTTGCTCATATTTTATGTTGTGTCAAGACCCGAACCTGGGTGGACATGAAGGGAGCTGGAGCTGGGAGGGAAAGGGGTCACCCCCACTTCTTAAGGAAAGAGTAGAAGGAAAACTCCCTCCATATGCACAAGCTGACATCAATTTCCCCTCTTGTGGAACTCCTCTCATCCCTGAGCGGGTGGCAGGCTCATGACTGAGGGTCTTGGTGGCACCTGCCTTGTTTCACTACCCCAGGAAGGTGATTAACAGGCACCCAAGCAGCAGCCTGGCCTCCTGGCAGTGAGCTTGGTTCACCTGGCGTAGGGTGTGTTCCTCACCCTCACCCCCATCTGCCTCTGGGAAACATGGTCACCTTCATACACGATTCGCCAGCTGGCAAAGAAGACAGAGCTGAGCGGGACGCGGGAGTTGGGTGCTGAGGCCCGGTACTGGCTGTCCAGGCGGAACATGAAGGGCTGGAGCATGGTGTGGCCAAAGCGGAAGGCCAGGGTGAACACATTGGCCACACGGGGGTCCACATTAGAGCAATACCCCCGGTAGGACCCCAGGGTTCTCCTGGCCCGGGCCTTGCCCAGAACCAGGGGCAGAAAGTCTCTGTAGGTGATGATCTGGAAAAGAAGGTGTAGGGGGAAAATTACCTTAGCGGCCGCCCTCCCTGCTGCCTTGCCTTTGGAGAGACCTTTGTTTTTCAAGGGCTGCTCAGACATATTAATACCTTATTGTCGTCATGTCAAATGTGTCAATTTCCCATTGGCTTATGGAGACACGTCCAGAAAGGCTGAGTGACATGGATTAGGTCACACACTGAGTACATGGCACACAGGGGACATGGGTCAGAGCTCAGGTACACCCCCAATCACCCAGATTGTTAAGGAACCTGGGAGCCGCTCCCTCGGATTGCTTCTCATCCCAGGGTGTCCCCTGAGGATGCTGGGACCCAGGGCACCCCACCTGGACCATGGCTCCCACGATCTTCCGAGCCTCATGGTACAGCTTCTCTCCATTCCACCGGGGATTCAGGCGTCTCAGCTCAGTAGCCAGCCGGTTGTGCTCTCGCATAAAGAGGGTATGCATGGCCGCCAACTTGGGGGTTTCAGTTGATCGGGTGTCACCTTGAAAACCGCAGATTCAGAATCACCACCGTCCTTCCCAAAGAAATTTTCTTCTGCTAGGGCAGACAGAGCTCTAGGGACTGGAGAGCCTTTGTGGCCTGGGCCAACTTCCTGCCCTCGTAGGACCTCCATATCCTCAGCTTGCTGTAAGGCTCCTCCTGACCTCCACCCTCCTGCTGGGAGCGGGAGGCCAGTGGTGTCTTGGCTCCCTGACAGGCTGGAGCAGTTTGGGCTGACCAGAGGAGCAGCTGTGGTGGAGGAGGAACCTGGGTGACTCTGGAAACCTTGACTTTGGGACCATGAACCGCATCTGGGTGCACGTTCTCTACTGGTGACTGTTCCTTTTCCCACCTTTGGGCTCGGTCTCATGCCACTCTCCCATGGGAGCCAGAGGGAAAGAGAGGGAGGGTTGGGCAGAGCCCTGTCCAGTATCCAGACCCTCTCCCGACACCAGGGAAGGAAAGTAAGTTCTGGAAGGTGGGCCTTACACACAGTCATTTGCTTTTTTTTAGCTAAGCCCTTTTGCACAAGGTCTTTTTTAAGCTACTCTTAAGCAGATGTCTGGTGAAGGTGCAGGCTGCTCTTCCCAGAAATCACACAGAAACATGCAGTCCTTAGGACGTGATACCGCAGCAGACTTCCAGTGAGGAAAGCAGTGGAGTGGAAAGACCACAGATGAGAACTACACTAACTTCAGCTCCACATGCACACTTGGCCATTTAAAAGTCTGTGCTTTCAAGCCCATCATTTATTTTCCCTGAGCCTCAGTTTCTCATCTGTAAAATGGGCTGCCGTAAGGATTAGAGGCAGCACATTTAAATATCTTAAATAACCCGAAACGATTACCATTATCATTACAACCGTGCATATGGGGGCAGGGACCCTGAGGAGAGTTCAAATTATGCATCCAGAAGGAGGTGTCCAGGTAAAACAGTGCCTGGCAGCAGTTGGGGTGAAAAACAACTGAAGTTTAGCCTGGAGAAGACAATTTTAGGTGGAAGTAATAGCTACTTTCAGATAATTAAAGGGGCTGCTGGTGTGTAAACAGGAGACAGCTTCTTCTCTGAGGTCCCCAAAGCATGACCAAGACCAGTATTTAGGTGGGCACTGGGGTCCAAAGAAGGGAAACAGTTCTAACAGGGATGGGCTGGCCTGCTATGCCATATAGGTGGTGAGCCCCTCAACACTTGAAATACGCAAGCAGGCTTAGCTGGCCACATGGGGGATTTATAAAGGAACTTCATCCAACTAACTGATTCGATGAGAACATGCTAGATCTAAGCCCATGGTGGGTCTGCCTCATATTGAGGTCCAAAACCCTGTAATCCCACCTCATCCCACCTTAGCCTCCCTCCCTGGAGCCCTGGACCTGGCTGTTTCCTGGGAAGGCACCACCTCCCCGCAGGCTGACCTGCCAGGAAGCAGGGGATGCGCACGGAGCGGTTGGTGAGGAGACAGGGGTCTTCCCGCAGGTTGTCGAAGGGCAGCAGGGCCCGGCCGTTGTCCTGGAAGCGCTGGTTGACGGCCAGCAGCCCCAGGTGGTTGGTGCGGTTGCGCAGCCTCTGGGCGAGGGACACCTCGCTGCCGTACACCATGCTGGCGTCCACGAAGGAGGTGAGCGCGTTAATCTGGTTGCGGACGCTGTGCCTGTTTCTGGGGCATGCAGGTGCCGAGCGGAAGAAGGGGATACAGTCCCGCTGGTTACTGATGCGGGGGTCATTGGGCGGGATCTGCAGCGGAAAAGAAGCGGTGACACGGGGGCCTCTCGACAGCAGGCTTCCTCCTAGTCACCTTCATCCGCCACGGAGCCTTGCTCAAAACTCCCCTCCCCCAGAAAGCCTTCCTTGACTGGTGCCGCTCACCCTTTCTGTCTGAGCACCCCTGGCACTTGGTATCGGAGAGCATGGCAAGTTAGAACTGGAGGAGGCCTTTGAGATGATCTAGATCCTCCTTTTACAGAGGGGGAGACAGGCTCAGAGAGGGCAAGTGACCACTAGTTAAGCAGGAGAGCGGAGAATAGAACCCAGCTGTCCTGACATTTAGGCCTGGGTTCCTTTAATTTAGAGCTACTTGACAGACTTTACCAAGTAACCTTTCTGTGCTGGGTGCCTTGGAGACTGTGAAGGTCAATAAAACCCAAGCCAGGTCACAGGAAGTGCAGTTCAGTGAAAACACACACACAGAGCTACGTAATTCTCAATTAAAAATGGCATTTGCTATGCTTGATATCAAACAGCC